>JASDQU011029474.1:36966-49914 GCA_032191745.1 Picea mariana
AAAAACTCAAAAGTCTATGAGAAAGCTCTATATAGACAGAAAACAAAAAGAAAACAATACCAGCACTTTTTACAAAGGTCAAACAAAAATGGTTTAAAAAATAAATAAATTCGTAGGAAGAGGTAAAAGCTCTATATAGACAGTTGTAATTTGTATCATTTGTAGCATCGTCGATCGAAATGCCAAGGGTGGTATGCTATGTTGTTCATTGGTTAGAAAGAGGGCGGAATCCACGGTGCGCTGACAAAGTACCAGCGTCTGAACACTTAATATGCGAGAATATGAGGAGATTTTATTTCTCCAGAAAACAAAAAGAGAAACAATACCAGCGCTTTTTACAAAGGTTCCAAAAAAATGATTTAAAAAATAAATAAATTCGTAGGAAGAGGTAAAACACTGTATGAGAAATCTCTATATAGACAATTTTAATTTGTATCATTTGTAGCATCGTCGATGGACTCCTTTGACTAATAAATTTTCTCTAGAAACCCTGTTAGAGTATAGGAAATGCCAAGGGTGATATGCTGTGTTGTTCAATGGTTAGGTTAGGTGGGGGAATATCCCCCACCCAGGTTCAAATCCCAACAACATATTTTATCCGTCCTGGGATGTCGTCTCGCCAGTGCAAACGGTTGGGGTCAATGCAAACCCTGGACCCTGGGCAACTTCGATGGAATAAATACCCTCCACTGCAACTAAGAAGCGACGACTTTGGCAGAACAGATACGCATCATCCGCAGTGGAAAGGATCTTCCTTGAGTATTGTAAGGCAGCTACACTTCATTATAATATTTTCAGATTGAGGAAGGACCTGCTTGCCACGCATTGTGATAACAGGCCGAGGCAACTACACTCCATTATAACATTTTCAGATTGGGGAAGGGCCTGCTTGCCGCGCATTGTGATAAAAGGAAGCATCTTGCCAAAAATAAAATGAAGGCAAATTAACCCAACAAAAAAGGGCCAATTGCTAATTTCTGCTATCTAAACTAAAATAAACAGGAAGAGTCCCGGAAATGCTGTCGGTCAAAAGAGGGCTTTGATCCACAGAAAAGCCCTTACCCATACGAATAAAGGACTGTGAAAGATTTCAGAAACCCAGGAGTGGTAGATACCAATCAATCAATTCATGGCAATCCCGACAACGTTGAAGTTCATTACATTCTCAACAAACAGAAAAGCCCAAGATGCAAATTTATCAAAGCCTAAACAGAAAACCCAATAAGAAATCTAAAGATGATTGAACGTGAATTTCAGCTCGGGCAGTAGATTACCTTTGCAGAAAACGGGGATTTCGGAGTATAATCCGTCACCTGGAATTCTGCCACTGCAAGGCCTTGAGATGAAGATCCTCCTCCTCGTGGACTGCAGTTTTTTCCTTCCCAGGGAGGAAATTAATGGGAGTGGAGATATGGCAGATTGTATATGATTAATAGTTTAACATTTAAGAGGCACGGGATAGATAGCATTTGGAATATGTGGAGGACGTGGATGCTCAAATGTCTTACGGCTCATATCTATTTGATATCTGTCGTATTTTTTGACAATCGAACTTAACATTTATTCATGGCTCAACTGCATACACAATATGCGTATCATCATATTTCTCCGCTACTACATCCCAATAACATACACAATATGCGTGTCATAATATTTTTTCGCTAATCTTGGAGGATGTCGGTATTGTGGCTTAAAGAAGAGTAATTGAAGATATATGAGGTAGCAGTGATAATTTTCTTAATTTTATTATAAGATGCATTTTATATATTAATAATTTTGAAAAGATTATAGCACTAAAATTGTGTATGAGATTTTGAAACGTTGAACTTTTTAATAGATATTTTATTTATTATTTTATATATTAATTTTTTTAATCTGTAATTTTAATTTTAATTTTAATTTTTTACTATATTAAAAAACACTATACATTTTATATATTAATTTTGTTAATTTGTAATTTTAATTTTTTATTATATTAAAAAACAAAGTACATTTTATATATTAATTTTGAAAATATTATAACACTGAAATCTATGTACTAGGTTTTATTTTATTGTAATGTTAATATGTAAAATCTATGTACTAGGTTTTATTTTATTGTAATGTTAATATACATAGTTTTTATTTTATTGTAATGTTAATATGTATTGGCACAATATAATATATTATATAAAATATGGTGAGTTAACTAATAATCTTTTACCATTTTTATATTTTAAAAAGTAATATTATAAAATTAAAGTGAAATCAATTATTGGAAAATGAAAATATCTAAATAATTCTAAATCTGTATTGTGTAATTATAATTTTTCAATAATTTTAATTGGATTTTTAAAAGATGATAACTTTGTGTTTTAGAGAAAAGTATTTCAAGATATATACTTTAAAAGTAATAATTCTATTAATTAATAATCGTGATTTTAATTGTAAAAAAAATACACAGTAGCATAGATTCATTTTATTCCTAGATTTATAAAGTATGAAGAGAGATCAAATTTAATTTTTTATATTATCTTGTAATTTAACATAGTGTTACCTTGATAACACTTAGCTACTACTTTGAGTGCAGAGAGCACCAAACTCAGTTAATTATACTTCAATGCTTTCATTATTTTTTATCAACTCATAATGTCCACCGTGTTTTGTATAATACCAAGCACACATATATAGAGAGAATTAGAGATTTAAATCTTAGTTGTTAGATGTATTCGAAATTAAGATGAATATGTTTATATATAATTATATTTTGTTAATAAAATTTAGAGTAGATAAACTTTTAACTCCAAAAATAAAAGATATTGCAATTTAAATTATATATATATAATTATTTTTAATTTTACATTAAAGAGGAAGGATTTTTAAATTTCTTTCTTTTTATATAAAAGTGTATATTTCTATGCATTATTACCAAGTTGAAATTTGGGACTCTTCATTAATCAATTAAAAACATTTAATTGAAAAAAAAAAATACAAAACAAAACTCCTCCTAATTAGGAGTGTAAATTTATTTTAACTTTAAATTTAACATGCATAGAGAGGGATCAAATCCCTCGACCTTCCATTACAATCTAAAATAACTTTTAGACCAAGGGACTTAACCCCTTTCCAGCTGTGATAAATACAGAATTAAGATGGATTTTGGTTCTTCGTGTACTCCATGTTGAGGATGGTGTGTGTGAGCACAATATGTGTCAATTCTATGTTGAGTATGAAAACATGGAAGTAATTACACATCTCCCTCATATTTAACAACACACCATTAAAATGTTTTAACCATGAGAATTTTACTTCAAATTGTTGATATTGAAATATTTTACTTAAAGTGGACATTGTTTGCAATATTTTATTAATATTTTTTTTAATTATCACTTATCAAGTATTGAAAGAATAGCACATCTCCCTCATATTGGGATATAGAAAGCACCTATCACCCAACAAGAAATTTTTTATTTTCAATTGCTTATAAATAAGTTAATATAAAAAAAATATTTTAGTTAAGGTGGATATTAAAATATTTTATTTATGACCAACATTGAAATTTTTTTTGTTATAAATATTTTTTAAATGTCACATGTCATCATGTTGAGCACTGAAGAATTACACATATTCCTCATAGGGGAGTGTATAAAGTGCCTCTCGATGTAATATAATACCTAACCATCCATTATAACAAGTACTAATCCATATAATCTTCAAGGGATAAATAATTATTCATTATTCATTGACATCTCTTAAAATACAATGAGAGTGCATATAAAGCACAAGTAGGGGTGATAAGTTCCCACTTCCCTTCGGGGCTCCACTATAGGCTGGCCAGGAAATCTCACTACTAGGATTCTAGGGATTATGAGTTGTAGATAATTTCTCAATGACAACAATCATCATCCATATAGCCATAATTCTCACATAATTTGTGGTTCTAGATTTCCATAATTCAATTATAGTATGCTCATAGTAGTTCTCTCAAGGATAAGTCTCTTGATTTCCCCTAGCCAAACGATAGTTTGCACAGTAATTGAATTCTTGATAGTTTGGACTCTCTATTAATTTGAATGACACATAAACATTTGAATTATCTCTTCAAACCCTTCCATTGAATGGTAGTTCGCTTGCATGGAAAAAAGGTATAGCTTAAGTTGCATGGCATGAAGGAGCCACGCATCCTTATGGAGACTTGTGTACCTCCTTCGTACACTAACACCCCCATGGCTTAACCAAAAATTAATTAATAATCAAGGGGCATAATCAAGGTTCCGAGAACTTTGGGTTAATTCAATTACAAATGTCTTTTTCCTTAGCCTACTTAAACCTCCTTGTCTTTCATGATTGTATACCTTCCATTCAAGTGTCAAGTCACCTTCCAAACCTAGATCTTAAAGAGTTCTCCAATTCTCCATCCATAGCAATCTATGTTGGTGACTATACACCTCTAGTAGATAGTGTAGGTTTCAGTGATTGAGGTGTGTCTTTAACCCTTCTAACAGTCTATAAGTACCTTTGCAACTTATCCATGGATTAATATTGAGTATGAGTTGAGATCCATCCACCACCTCCATGCCAACCATGAACAACATAAGGGAAAGGAAATCACTAGTGCCTTCCATGAGTTTGAATAATTTTTTAAACTCTTATTATGTTTTCTTGTCCAATCTTATACTAACATGGGCTCCATATATTTTTTTTGGAAGAGCTTTTCAAATGATTAAATGTTCTTATCCTCCCATCCCCCAAAATCTTTGGGGTTGGGTTTTGCAATATGAAAAAACATGTTTCTCCTCTTTTCCATTCCAAAGAAACTTGAAACATCATTTCTTGCTCTTCTGTTGTGACCAATGGGAATGTAGGCAAGACCGTGCAAGTAAATTGAGATTGCTTTTAAAACATATTTTACCAAAGTAAGTCTCCCACCAAGTGAAAGTCGCTTTTTGCACAACACAGCAATCCTTTTTTCTATCTTAGAATACACAATGACCAATCATGGTGCCCATAATTATTTGGATTAGAACAAAAACCTAAGTATTTAAAACCCTTATTGAAAACAATCTTTGAGAAAGGAAGAACCTCCTTTATTGCAATTTTTTGTGCCCTTGGAATACCATTAAAAGAGATGGAAGATTTTTGGGCATTTACTTTCATGCTAGTGGCTTTCATGTACATGTCCAACACTTCTTTATATCTGAAAGCATCAATGCAAGAGCCATTTCTAAACAATAGAACATCATCCATGAAAAGTAAGTGATTTAGAATAACATTTCGACCAATTTTGATAGTTCTTGCCCTTTTTTCTTCCCTTAAAGAAATTACAATCCCACTAAGGCCTTTAGCTATTAGTAGAAAAAGAAGAGGAAACAATGGACACCCCTACCTAATCCCTCTGGATGAGGAGAAGAAAGATGAGGCCAATCCATTTATTAACAATGCATAAGAAACAACATTTATACAACCTTCTATCCATTACACCACGGGGAAACAAAAACCAACATGAATTAATATGAGTATAAGGAAAATCTAATTTAATCTATCATATTCTTTGGAAGGGTCCAACTTCACAATGAAAACCTAAATTTTGCTAGACCAATAGCATCATAGATTTATATCCCATTTAGGAAATTAAATTGCTCATCAAAATTTACCCTAAAGAGAATTGACTTCAATGTTTTTGTTACAACCTTGGATACAAGTTTATAAATAGAGTTGCACAGAGATATAGATCCACGATCTTCAAAGGATTGTGGGGCATTCATTTTGGGGACCAATGCTAAGAATGTGGTATTCATAGCCCCCAAGATTTTCCTTGAAAGTTTGGACTCCTCCATAACACCCAATGGATATCCTCAATCAATTCATAGAAGTTGAGATAGAATTCCACTGGCTACTTGTCGAGGTAGGGTATCTTGTTTGGAACATAGATAACACATCATTTAAGTCCTCTTTTGATACAACCTCCATTAGGAGCTCATTTTGCTCATCATCAATGAATCTAGAAAATGTCGAGGTTATATTGTCAATCTCAACTATATTTGTTCTACAAGGGCATTTGAAGAGATTTTAAAATGACTTACCCCTTCTTCAGTAATATATTGGAACTTTGTCATGTTTAATCCATCCTCTTTGTTGATTCCCCATGTACTGTTATTAGCCTTCCTCGTGTTTGCATAGTGGTGAAATAACTTTGTATTTTCGTCACCCTAGGCCAACCATATAGCTCTACTTTTTTGGCACCAATTGGCCTCCTCCCATGCAAGCATACCATTTCTTGCATCCTCAAACCTCTTTAGCTCCAATACTTCATCCCGAGAAAAGACAACATTGATATTTCAATCATATATCAGGTAGCAATATGAGTTTCCATCAGTAGATCAGCGTGCGAGTTTTGGAATTTCTCATTTGCCCACAAAATGGTTATTGTCTTGACTTTCTTCAAATTGGACTAGAATTGAAATATTGTTGTTTCCTCTTTATCTAGATCATGGCAAGCCCATTCTCATCTTACAATGTGTACAAATTGCTCCTCATAAAGCCAATGTGGATTAAATTTTAAAGGTCCAAGGGGATTTAAGTCATATCCTTCAAGTTGCAAATAAATGGGAAGGTGGTCAGAATCACTCCTAGTTAGAGAATATGATCCATACCTTACAATCGAAGAGATCAACCTCTCATTTATTAAGAATATTTTAAGTCTCTTTGCAATACCCTTCTTGGTTACCCTATTTCTCCACGTAGGAGGGAGTTTAATGAGCACCATATCAACTAAGTCTGCTTCTTATAACTTGTGTAGGAAATAAGGAGTAAAATGATCCATATTACTATTTTTCCCCCATACTTCCCTCCGACTCGAGACAAAGTTTGGGTCCTCTCCTATAATTACATAATACTTTTTAACCTCCCATGATAGAAAATCATCATCTCAATAGTATTTCCTATTATGTTGTGGACCATATGCATTAATAACATATAAGTGCCTATCCAATCTTGAAGAGAAAAAATATATCCATGTGGTAGTAGGCAACATACCGTGTTTTTTAACTAGGGTGGTAGGACTGAGAGAGGTCATCGTAAACCCTGGAGGAACAACTAAATACACATATGCCTTGAGTCTCAGAATATCTTCTAACAATCAGGCTGAAGCATATGCACTCTTGCAAGGCTTGAATTTAGTTAGCTTTCTCCATACATTGTTTTTTATCATGGTGGGGGAATCTAGGAATGTTAATAGTCACATGGACTTGGGTACTAATCCCTTGGAATTCAGGTTAGCCTCTATGTTTGTAAGGATGAATCCCATTCCCAGTGTCAAGTTCTCCCATGTTTTGTGGGAAAACAACTACCTAGTTGATCAATATGCTAACAAGGAAACTTTAGAAAAAGAGGGGATTATTGTCATAAATGATAACGTTTACCACCAACAATTCCATGATTATGCATTTCAATTCGCATAGGTTCAAAATAAATGGGCACATGACCCTTGGTATGGATGGTATAACACTTGGTAATCAACGTAATGTGAAGTGATTGCTCTGACTATGTCGCATGATTTTGTTGCATCCCTTGCATGATTATGAAACAACACACCGAATCTAGCACAACCAAGGTGGGATTATGGCCTCGTGGATAGATTTTTCATGTGGCAATTCAAACATTCTAGCTTACGGTTTTGGTTGGTGGCTCTCGGTCTAGCAATTGGACTCTTGGAATGGTGCCTCCTTCTCATGGGAATTTCGGGAAAGTGGATGTATTCACCCACTTTCTTTTCTACAGTCTAGGAAGAACCAGGGAAGGATACATAATTTGGTTTTGAAATTGGTCTTTAAGTTTATTTTCTTACTTTGTGTTTGGTTGATTTTTGGGAAATCCTTTCCCTTGTTTTGGTTTCTTGGTTGTCTTGACGGAGTCTTGGCATAATTTGAACGTAAGGGTGGTTATCATAGATGACCCTAGAAGCAACCAAGCCATCATTATGTATTGTGGGTGGTTTATGCTTGCTTGGGAGTTCCTCTTAGAGGAATCATAAGGGTTATTTAGTTCCAGACCTGGTTAAAATTATGGTTTATGTCAACCTAGATTGGGTCTCAATCTTTTTCCCTTTGGGGCATATAGGAGCTCAATTTCTCATTTCAAGCTTGGCAACTTTGGTTCTGTTGTTTTCTTCTCTCATCTCAGTGGATTGGAACTATGTCAATATCAAATGGAATTTTGTGGGCTTTAGGAGATTTGTCATGCATTAAGGAGACAAGAGGGCATAATTGAAGGCAATGACAATTTGATATAGTCGATCCCAAGAAAAATTCAAGAGAAAGACACCATTGTATCATCTCATATTGAAATTATAATGGAGATTTTGGTGCAGCAAAGGCGTCATATTAGAGCAGTGGAAGCCTAATGTGCAACTCTTTGGAGTATCATAGAAAATATGTCCCGAGGAAAGCAAGTTGGACCTTTTAATAAACTACACTCTGTGAATTCAAACTCTGGAAAATTCATGGATCATTCAGTGCACCATCTACTAGACTTGAACGCATGCAGGCGATGGAGTCTAACAAGGAAGCAGTTGATGAGGCCGCTAGTACATATGCTTGGTTAAGTTTTCATGTATTACAGAGTTACAAGGCTCTTAGGCACATACTATAGAAGTTAAACTGTTGGGCATTTTTTTGAAATTTTGTACTTGAAACTACTTTTAATGTACATCTATATGTTGAACCCATGCTCTTTTTTGGATTGTGATCTTCTGATAAGAATCCTTTTTTTCATGTACCTTTGCTACAGCCTTTTACTTGAAATCTAATATCTCCCAGTTGTGGTTAAAAAAAAAATATACCCAAGTTTTTCAACAAAATATTTTTGTTCTAAGAAGTAATTAATCCTCCCAACCTGCCATTTTAGTCTTCAGCTAGAAACTCCTAGTTCTTTAAAATCCTTCTCAAAATATCAACAACATTAGAGCTAGTACACATTATCTCATGAATTAAGATGATGTCTAGTTTGTGAAGAACAATCTGGCTATGAATTGCATTGTTTTTAGGGAAGTACCAAAACCCCTTGTGTCCAAATACATAACAATCATTTTGACACCTTTTCCCAGGCACATTGTACCCTGCTTTAAGGGCCCTATGAATTTTTTTATGTTTCCTACACTGAATCGCCCTCTTTGCTTTTTGATTCACACAATGCACACAAGATTTCCTTCCCACAACCACATTTCTCCCTAACTAATTATTTTGACCTAAACCTCCTTCTATTCCAGGGTCTCCTTTCTCAACAACTTTCTTCCCAACAAATATTAGAGAATACCTAAGGTTTTTTATGAATACATAACCCTCATCTTCCTCTCCCCTTTTCCAACAATCCCAATACTATTAATCCCTTCAAAGCCTTCTATGTCATAACTTGATGGATCTTCCCTACTAGCACCCAAATCAAGGATTTTATGCAAGCTATGGACTACACTACTTACACCATCATTCCTGCCAATACAAGGCCTTTCCCTAGGATTGTTTAAAGACAATTTCTCACAATATAAAATTGAAGGAAATGAGATAGTATTCAAGTAATTTTCCTTACCTTGAAAATAATCGTGCGCATTTAGATTTTGCACCATTGATTTATCCTTTGACAAAAGTTCAATGATCTTCTTATGAGCACTCATATTTTGTTCCTTACATTCCACAACGATTGATGGGTCTCCTCCCTCCACTTTCTCAACACAAGCTTGAAATGAAGTTTGAGCTTTCTCAACTAACCTCAACTTTCTTCATGTACAAAGGTACAACATTTTCCCCTTCTACTTGCCCAAATTAAGCTTGTGTTAGGTCCTTTTCAAAACCATCATTACAATGTTTGAAAGAGAAAAGAGGACATTCCCTTTGGATACAACCCATTATTCAACACTAAGAACATCTAAAAGGAATATTTTGATTGTCAAGGAATTAAGAGAAAGACCATTTACCATGTATAATTTCCAAAACCTTTTGGATCCCTTCCTTTAAATCTAACTCCACATATATCCTAGCTACAATCTTTTGAACCTTATCCTTGGATCTGTCATCCATGGTAGTAAACCCTCAAATATTATTTCCAATCAATTCTAGAATGAATAGGTGCCATCATTCTACTATAAGACTAAGTAATTTAATCCACACTAGTTGTAAAACTACATTTTTAGTCAGTGGCTCAAAACAAAGAATCCAAGGCTTTAATGACTAGAAACAATTGCTCTAGCAACAAGTACCCTTACGAGCTTTTCACAATCCTATGAAAACCTAAGAAGAAATGTCCTCAAGCCTTTCACCAAGCTATGAAAGGCCAAACAATAGCCTAGCAGAGGCCTCCAATATCGCTTTAACCAATTTTCAATAGAAACTTCAAAGATGTACCATCCATGGAATTTCCCAACTAAGGCATAATCTATGCAATGCATGACCTTTCCTAGGAAAACGTCCTCCTTTAACACTAATCAGAGCCTCTCCTTTTGGGATCTGTTACAATGAACTCTTTTTCTTATAACATTTACTTCCTAAACACTACATGAAACCTCCTTCAAACCCTCAAACACTATCACTTGTTTAAAACCACCACTTCAAATCTCTTCCCATGTTTCCTTTAGACCACCCTCACTCATAATCAAACTATGGTGACACAAGTAAATGTCCAAGGTTGATTGCTTAAGAGACCCTCTGAAGTGAGTCATTGGGGTAGTAATTCCGCCAGGGGGGGAGTATCAAATCCATGTCAAAGACAAGACATAGCTTTGAATGTAGCTCCTACATGGAGAGATTAGGTAAGATGCCACAAATACTAACCAAATTTGACCTCCTGATTATTGAAGGTACGACTGAAGCACTTTACTAAAGTTTTTGGAAGGTATTTTACCCTCATCCTTCCATGAGATCCCATGACCTAATTTATGACTAGGGTTTACCTTGCGAGGGTGGCCCACAAGAGCCATGATGCATATGTTGGTTATAAATATAGTCACAGTCTTCAATTTACCATCAATTAAGCATAACACACTTCATTCGTACATACACCATCATAAACCAATGCTTTGACTAGAAATTAGACAAATAAACACATCCTGATCAATTGACACTGGGAATTATAGTGGGAAAACCTCAAGATAAGGAAAAAACCCACTTTCGATAATGATAGAACTTATCTCAAGTTAGCCTATTAGCTTGTTATTCCAATGGCATAACAAATGCCACTTCTTATTTCTTATAACTCACCAACAATGACTACTACTCTCCTAACTTATATATACATTTCTTGAGCTTGCTTGGGATAACTTAACGCCCAAGCAAGACCTCTTTGTGCTTGCCTTGTCTAGAAAAGTTGGTCCCTTTGGTTTCGGTTTGGGGTTTCTACCCCTGACACTCTTCAACCATGGAACTCTTGGTAGCCTCCTGGATACTCTTTTGTGCTTTCCTTTGTCCCGGTTGTATTTATCTTCATGCTATTCTAGTGCATCCCCACCAGGTTTGGTGTCTTTTGACTCTTGTTATTCTATCTCTGAGTTTGGAACTTCTTCCAAGTCTACTTCCTCGTTTTCCTCATGTATATAGATTATGTGTCTTGGGACCTATCCGCCCAAAGCTTTTACTATTGCTACCATGTTTTCTTTAATGTTGTCGTACATGTGCACATCCTACCTTGATTTTTTCTTTGAATTGGTTGATCATCTATCTAGCCTCCATTATGCTTGAATACTTAGCAAGAAGGCATGTAAAAATACTCTTTAATGAGTTAAATCCAATCTTAACCTATCTTTATTTGTTGACAACCTATATCAGTGTTGTTTTTCTCTCCTCTACTTTTTCCTTGTCTTATTCTTTCTTCTATTCCTCTACTTTTCTCTTTTCTATTTTTTTATTGTCTTCTTCTTCATTCTATTATGTTACTTTTATATTTTTTGGTTTTTTTTGTCTTTTTGTTTCTTTCTTTCCTCTATTTTTCTTTCTTCTTTCCCTCTACTTTATGTTTTATAATTTGTTCTTGTCTTTTTCCTCTTTATTTTCCTTTACTTTGTTTCTTTCTTGTCTTCTTCTTTCCTTTATTCCCATGCTTTTCTCTTCTCCATTTCTTTATTTTATTGGCCCTTTGATTCTATGCCCTATATATTCCTTCACCTTTCTTTCATCGGAAAGTTCATCACAATGACCTATTTTTCCTTACAACCATTTATTTCGTATCTCTTGGGGTTGAAACTCTTATGATGCTCATTATATCGGCTTTGGCTAGATGATCCATTATGGCCTCTCACCACCCCAATTACAATATCACTAGTAGGTATGGCCTTCCTTTGTGACTCGTGTAATGTTGAAAAATGGATCTCTAACTAGTATCCCTGTCAATGATGTTTTTTTGAGTTTTTTTCTGATTGATTATGACCATCAAGATCACCTTCCATCATGATTTATTTAAGTTTTCCTTGTCTTATTTCCTCTGATGGTTCTTCTAGGCCTATTTTTTATGCCTTTTCTAATCTTGCTTTGCCATTTGAATCACCTTCCAATGGGGTTTCTTGGAACTTTCCTTGTCCATTTCCCTTTGATGGCTCTTCCAAGCCTATTTTCAATATCTTTTTTGAACTATCTATGAGCATTGAATCACTTTCCATCAAGGTTTTTTGGACCTTTCCTTGTCCTTTGATGGCTCTTGCATGATGACTTTTTTGAACTTTCTTTAAACATCGAATCACCTTCCATCAAGCCTTTTCTCCTCTCTTTCCCTCTTATGGCTCTTCCAGGCCTATTTTTTATGTCTTTCCTAAACTTTCTCTAACCACTGGATCACCTTCCATTGGGGTTTATTAGACCTTTACTTGTTCCCTTTGATGGCTCTTATAGGCCTGTTTTTGAATTCCTTTCTAAAGTTTCTCTTACCATCAAATCACCTTTCATCGAGGTTTCTTGGACATTTTCTTATCCTCTAATGGCTCTTTTAGGCTTT
>JASDQU011029475.1:8273-28226 GCA_032191745.1 Picea mariana
TTACTCCCAGGTCGGTAGGTAGATCGCTCCTCATGAAATAATGAGGGATGGGGGAAATGAATAGCCCATCTGTAGGATCCTCGGGCCTGACCACCGCGAGGGAAATTGCACCACATGCAACCTCGCAAAAGGGAAATGCATAAGGAAGGAGCTAGGAGGGGGCAGATGCGAGGGAAGGAGGAAAAACTCTAGAGATATGCAGAGTGAGTGATAGCAGAGAAGGGGGACAGTAACCCTCATTCTCGGTCACTGGAAAACCAAGACGCATTCTCGTAGCATCGTGGTCTCAGCTCGGGGGTGGCTAGTGGTAAATCCTATCGAAGTCACTGAGCCTACAGTTGGGTGGAAACAAGCACCCCTCTCAGCAGTTGCAGCACCTCTGGTGTTATTTATGATAAGTGTTATTTGAAGTTAATGTCATAATCGCATGTTCAGTTTTATGTGCTTGTAAATCGTTCTGAATAGAAGTATTTACCTAACGTTTGATTGATAGAATGGATTCCTGTGTATGCTTACATGCCATAGTTGTTTTCTCTACAAATGTTTAAGTCTGGGACATGATTTCGCTCCACTGAGAATTGTCTTATTTTCTTATTTTCTCGTAATATTCTGGGAAGGCCCCTTGAGAGCACTCTTTTATGAGAATTAACCCATAAACATTGTACTCGTACTGAACCTTACCAGAGATTCGATTAAGATTAGAGAAAATTTCCCGAGAACCACCTGAGGGTTCATGCAATCTAGGTCTAGAACCCTTATGCAAGAAAGAGTAGCTTTCTAAGGTCTCGGGGTCATGGGAGTTTGAAGCTCTGAGAGTTTGAACTTCGAGATTCAAGCTCAGAGGGGATAGCGAGATATGACCATTTCGCGTATCAGGGATTCATGAGTTTGGAGTTGGAAGACCAGGCTCTTGGAGTCACGAAGTCTCGAGTCGCGAGATCGCGATGGGATCCTGGACCGTAGATCCCAGGGACCCATCAGAGCTCTATAAGCCATCGATCTTAACCTTTACTTAGGTGAGAGAGTGAACTCAACTATGTCCCAAAAATCTCGAAGACATCGGGACCGTCCATGTTGAAGGACAGGTGGCAGAGATATGACCATTTCATGTATCAAAGGTTCATGAATTTTGAGTTGGAAGATTGGGCTCTTGAAGTCACAAAGTCCCAAGTCGTGAGATCGCGATGGGATACTAAACCATAGATCCCAGGGAACCATTAGAGTTCTATAAGCCATCGATATTAACTTTTATTTAGGCGGGATCATGAACTTGACTACTTCCCAAAAGTCCCGAAGACATCGGGATCGTCCATGTTAGAGGACAGGTGGCAGAGATCTGACCTTTTCGCATATCGGGGATTCACGAGTTCAGAGGTTGAAGGAGTCGTTTATGACTTCCTGAGTAGAGAAGTGCCGAGAGTTGAGCATGAGAGAACACGTGGCAGAACTCCAAGGTGGGGCCCACGTCATTGATGGGTGGACACGAGTCGCCTGGAGAAGGGAGTCAACACTCTATTGACTTCTCGCGTCTCGGGGATTCACGGGATAAGAGCCTGAGAGCTCAACCCTTGGACTTACGAAGTCCCAAGTAGCGAGAACGCGAGAAGGATAATAAATATGGCTTCTCGGTAGTTCGTGAAGGAGAGGTGCCAAGACTTAACGCTACAACTCGTGAAGTGGCGAGTTGCGAGAAGTACAAAGAGGAAGTCAACTTTCGCTAACTTTCGTGTCTCAGGATTTCGGAGAAGAAGAGCACGAGATCTTGATGCTTTAACCTGTGAGGTTGTGAGTAGATAAAAGTGTCAAAGATAAGTCCCGAAGGAATCTGGACCATCCATCAAGGGAGACGCGTTGTGAGCGGTTAGAGCTCAAGGAAAGTTTCGAAATCCTGTGGACTATTGGATCCACATTATCAAGGACCATTGATCTCCTACATGGATCCCTATACCGGAATTCGGAGATTTGCATGACATGAGTTTTTGGGTTCATTGCATCTCGAACCTCTAGGCACCGAAATCCCAAAAGGATCCAAACCGTCAGATCAGGGGAGGCTTACAGCCGTTGATCTCCTTTGGAGGGAAACTTGGGAAAGTTCGTGGATTTTGGGGATTTGAATGGGAAAGGAAGAAGTCATGCATCACGATTTCCCAAATCATGAAGGCCGGTAAGGTATTTGCCGATTTAGGCGTGTGGTCACGGAATGTGGTCATGAGGACAAGACCCAAACAGGAACCTTGTATTCGCTAGCCATTTCAGGGTTCGGTGCTTCACTATGTCGAGGTTTGCAGAGTCGAAAGACTTGACACTCGGGTAGTGCTGAGACGCAAAGAGAAAAAGGATGCCATACTTGTTCGGCCTGTGGTCATGACCCATGATCACATGGAGGTGGACAAGGAAGGAACTAACCTATGCTAGACCCCTGTAGGTATTTTGGGGATCCTGATCCTCGAGAATTCAGACAAAATTTTGATTTTCGTGGTGGGTATGTGACACTTGATTGTGGGACAAGGGACCCCCTCCACCTAACGATTTGATTGGTAAAGTCTACAGAGGTATACATACCCTACCCCCCTCTGGATTTGAACTTATGACCTCTTAAGAGGAAACACGACTATGTTGCTGATAAATAATGAATCTAATAAAGTAATGCAATAATAAGACTAAGATGTTGCATTTGTACCCTGATCACCATTGTATTCATCCCATCGATCCTTACCTATAGATATATTGGTGGATTTCCCTAAAATAAAATGGGGGGTTGGAACATCTGTTACCCTCACTTCAATGTAGTTCGAGCTTGAACATGATTATCAATTAGAAATATTGACTTTCCCATTGGCACACAATCTTGCATATGAATCTCACGATTGAGCAAAGATATCACCTCCTACCATTGTTATTCAACCCTATAGTCTTCTACAAATAATATCCTAGATATGTGTTTCCTTGACTACTAATATGTTACTATTTCCTTACTGAAGAGACTAAACTAATGTATTTCCTTGTCTACTTAACTATGAAATCTCTCTCACACGAGTCATCCCAATCATGTGTTAGAGGGGGCTAAGGATTCTTTTTGATTCATGAACCGAAGGTGGAATACATTGGTTTCATTCTTGGTTCAACTCCAGGCACCTGAAATCTATTCTCTATAATAATACATACAATATTATGTGTTTTTCTTTATTCTCTTTCTTATGTTGCAATGCCTTTTCCTTCCTTTATGAAATGAAGGTAAAGTATCAGGAAAAAATAATGGATGGATAAATGCATACTATATTATTATTTTTCCTTTTCTTTAAAAATAATGGTTGCCTATATTTTTCTCTAAGCAAGCATGAGACAAATGAGATCATTCTGACAATCAACATTAACCTTATTGGCCTATACCTTAGTAGTTCTTTTATACTTGTTAGTAACTTCCTTCCATAGTTTTTCTCTCCATGATTTCTCTTTGCATCAATCTATATGACATGCGGTAACAAGCTTCAATTCTCGCCCAGTGCTAGTGGGAGGAGACAATAGAGCCATCATTGAGGGGGGGATAGGGTATTTTGTGTTGCATGAGTCTATCTGGAGTGTCATTCTTATCTATGATATGGTGGATGCATATGAATGCACGTTTCGGTCTAATATACATATCATAGGGAACTTTTCGTCATTGAAATAAACGACCAACTAACTTTCAATTAAATTTGTTGTTGTGAGATCTCTTGTATTCCTAGGCTTGTGGAACTACATGTAAGAAAGGTGGTATTCTCATTTACTAGTTGGATCTATTGCTACTTGGATCCTTGCTACAACCACATATAAATGCATGTGTCATTCTGATGTACATTTCACAGGGAACGTTTCATAATTGAAATAAACAAACAAGTGACTCTGAATTACCTTTGTTGTCATAATATCTCTCATATTCCTCCAAGCAACTTGAATCCTTTTAACAAATTTGCAGAGCTAAAGAGGTAAATCAGGTTCCAATATCATGCTTCTTACTAAAGTATTTCACTTTAATGTTAGGGTGTTATTCAAATGTTTGAGAAAATTATTGGGATCATCTTTCCCCAATGCCAGTGATGAACATGCATTCAGCCAAGGGAATTGATAGCAATAGGGTTTAGAAGAAACCTCACCATTCTCTATTGTTTTTAGATAGGTTTTTGTCCATGTGATATGAAAGAGAAAAGACAATTGGGAATTATAATTGATGCAAAAAAGGAACATGGACATATGTAGTAACATCCAAGAGCATGTGTGCAAGGACTTTTGAAACATTACTTCTTTTTATGAATAAAAATGTACATCCCTCCTACAAAGGTAGAAGCACTGGAGTTGGATCTTGACTCTATTTGTTGAAATATCTACTTTAGTTACTGGTGCCTTTGCCATTATTTTTGTCTCTAATGATTTTTCTCAATCAATTGCAGTTCATGCATCTTACTCTAAAAGAGCAAGTCAAATTTTTGGTGGTAGGAAAATAGCTACAGATCTACATGCCCAGTGGTAGGAAAATAACTACAAATATACAAACCCAATGGTAGGTTTTAGAGATAAAAATAGATCAAATAAGGGGGATGTCAATGCCTTGATCATAGGGTGGTTGAATCTTGGTGGACCATAGATAATAGGTGGAGATTGAACTCGACCTTGAGTAGATTCAACTTGGGTGTAGAGGGTTCATTCATCTTCTCAGAGATAAGCTGCCACCATTCTAGCGAGTCTTTCGCTCTATATTTTTATAGTCTCTGTACATTTCTTTCATTAATAGAAATCGTGTATTACAATATATCTATGTTTATGGTTGCATCTCTGATACATTTATTTTATATTAGTGAATATCTGCGATATCTCTGTGCATTTATTTATTATATCTCCGCTCTCATTTTGTGCCGAAAATAATCTGGATCAAAATCCCCTTGGGTTGAGTTTCTACAGAATCTAGTTCTTCTTTCAGTGATTAAAGACAATTGAAATCCTTAGTTTCAAAATCAATAGTTCCATGTCCATGGAGAAAGAAGGAACAAAATGAGTGATTTTTGTTAGTTGAACAATCAAATAAAAAAATGTAGAATTGGAAATAGGAAGAACGACTTGGTTTTCATGGAAGAAGATGAGGATGACTCTAACTCTAGCCTCCTCTAGAGTCCCAAACAATCAACTCCTCTTCGACATCTTTATATCTTCAAGCCTAGTGACGATACCTAGTTTTTATACTGCTAACCAACATCTACTGGCTACAACATCTATAGGTAAGCTCCTCGAATATCCCATAACATATCCTTCATGCTCATTGTTTTTGTGTACTGTTGTGCACATCGAATTTGAACCTCAAAGCATACTAACTACAATTGGGAGAGAATGACCTTACATATAAAGGACCTTCTGGATTGTATTCGCATATTTAAAGGCACAACCCACTTCATCCCTACTCCGCTAGTATTGATGACAAACCCAAAGAGAGCGCGTTCTAAGGTAAGCTATGAACGCAATTCTAGCAATTCCAGTATGGTAGTAAGAAGCATACCAGTCCAATATTGGCCTCAAATTTTGAATTTGTTCCTTGCAATGTGGGAGAGAAAGTGGAGATAACACCTACTTGTATGTTAAATATAAAGAGGATGAAGTTTCAAATAGAAACAATAAATCTTCAAACTGAAGAATGCACAAGAGGTGGCTTCTAATATAAACATGAAAGCTTCAGACTAAAAAGTTCACAAAGGACAATTACAAGACCGAACGCGTTCATATATCTACCTCATTGATTCTATTGGCTAGGCCAATGCAACGATAAACTAGGAATACCTCATTGACGTTGTTGGATGGGTCGTTGTATTGATAAACTCGGAGCCTTAATGAGCGAAGAAAGTAGTTGACAAATGTTGAAGAGGCAAGAGCAAAGACACCATTACCAGAAGAAAAAGAAACACAGAGAACCCACATAATAAAAGAAAAGGTATTGAAGAAAAATCCAATTATCTGTTTTGGGATGGAAATGACCCCGAATGGTGGAGCTGAAACAAGATATTGCAATTGCAAGAAATAGTCCATTGCAATAACCAAAAGCTTCCAGTATCTCTCCATGTACCACCTACATGATTATTACTTCACAGAGATAAGTTTCATTCATTGTGCAACATACTGTGTGGGGAATCCCACTTCAAGCAAGTCAAGTGTCCACCTATTGTAGTCTTGTAAGTGATATGTCACTCTCACATTCAAGTGTTTTCTTGTCATTTAGGCCAGTGGCATCTCTTCCCACCAATTATTTTTCTAGTCCTAAAGCCTATTCCTATTATAGTCCCTCAATATTGAGCAAAGTCATAGGAACACCTATAGGAACACAAATTGGATATGGTTATGTTGTCTTTAAATCCTCTCTAGGAGATAGAAGGAGAAACACATGCGCTACTAGATTCTGAGCACACTACAGATGTAGATCAGTTCCATTTGGTCTCACTTCAATCTACATAGGGCATCGATTGTCCATATAGCGCTAAAAATCAAAGTAGCAGATAATAGTTGTAATACCCCGGTTTTAAATCCCCAGATTAATAATATATTTTGTTATTTTATTGAAAGGGGTCGGAGTGCCTGAACAATTGAAAGAGATAAGAGTACCTAGGAAACATAATGCTTTGATCATTATTAATAATAAAGTACATTGTTGGTTGCAAGATGAACAAGGACAAGAGTTATAGGGGGCTATGATTCCACGAGAGAGGGAGAAAGATGATGGGCTAATCCTTTACATTTTAAATTATTTTATTTTTACTCACCTTGGAATTTTAGAGAGAAAGAGGGAGTTATGTGAGATTCTTGTGGGAAGGCCACATTATGATTTTGATACTTAAATATTGTTATTGATTGTATTAGAGATTGTCCATTCATTCTCACTAAAATCACTTTTGGGAGTCGTTCCTCTCTAATTCACTCTTCTTCTCATTCTTGGTTTTGCATGGGGAATGTAAACAAATTGTTAAAGGCAAGAAACCATGGTTGGTTTGTTGTAATTAATTATTGATTATTCCATAAAGGAAGGGATGCATGTGTGCATGAGAATAATGGTAGTTGAGAGAGAACTTCCCATAGTTAAGAATCCTGAGAGTTTCCAACATTGTGATTTTCTGAACAGAAACACTAGAGCCTTGGAAAGAGGTGGACAACTTCAGGGACTATGTGGAAATGAAGGGGGTTCATTTTATTTGGGTGGTGCAGTCTAAAGGGGAAGAGAGATATAAAATGAGATTTTCTTCCCTTTCGAATAAATAAAATTTTCTAGTTTTGTGATATCAAGTCACTTTTCCTCCTCTGAAAATCTCAAAAATCCCCAAAACGTGACTTGGAATAGTGGATTTCGTCTTATTTCATCATCCCCATTCCAATATCTTTAGAATGTATTCAATTCCTTCATGGGTTATTTCCATGTCTTCTTTCTATACTCTCTTCAAGAATTTCAGCTTAATCTAGATCTCTTACAGTGATATGGACCCAGATCTTTAAAAACCACTACTTTTCAATTTCTAAACAATCTAGGAAGAAATGGAAAGTGGTCCTCTCTGACACTTTTGTAGATATCCTTTGTGTGGAAAAAACTCATAGGTTTCATCTCATTCTAACATCATATGCTCCAATTATGGCCAAAATAAGAAAATGGCTCCAAACTTTTTTTTTTAAACTGAAGTACAATCCTTCCTACGTGGAAATCTACTAATGTGATTGATGACCAGGAAATGACATGGCCCTAACATGGAATCGGTCACTAGTCCACCGATCACTAAAGACTACTTCTCTTTCTCTTGCCTTTATTCACCTCCAATCTCTCTCCACTAGCCCACCGTGCTCAACTTCCATACTCTCATGTTCTCGACTCTGGTCCAGTACAACCACCAGGCTACTAGGCTACTCTGCAAAAGATTATATCTTTCAACCGCTAATAGACTCCAGTATGGTCCACCATCCCACTACATAAAAGCTTCCATATACTTATATCTAGTAGCTTCAGTCTAGTTCAACTGGGCACCAGATCACCGAGCCATAAAATTCAGGCTTTCCAATACACTCTTACCAGTGGCTCCGATATAGTCTGGTGCACTAGTCCATTAGGGCATCGAACAACCAATCCAGTGGCCACCCACACACAAACATATATCCCACATGGGGTGATCTTATTTATATTCAGTCCAATAGTCCACCAGATGCTCCATGTAACTTATACCCAACAAGAAGCAATCCGATGTCAGTCCGGCCCACCGACCATTGGGCCAAAACTTTACATTGCACGCAATATCCACAAGGTTCCATAACTCTCTTTTCAAAAAAAAATAATAAAGGATTGTCTTTTTATTATAAACAACTCAATCAATCCCTTCCCCATGCAAGCGAGATAAAATAAATAATGCTCATCATAGATCTACAACGGAAAACCATGTGAGGGATAGATCAATGGCTCTTGGGTATTATCTATCATGTTTGCATTCATGATTCGAATGAAGATTCTAATTATATCTTGGTATCATTTGATTCCATGCAATTTCATCTCGTTCAGGTGTATGGACAAACCTATCATGCTCTCTCTTTTCTCACACATTTAACACATATAGCAATAAAACCATTGCACCCAACAACATCATATTCAATCTCTGATTTCTTGGCTAAAGCATGAATGCGATTTCCCATTCCAAGAGACATTAAATACTACCTACCTAAAGAATGGTATCAAAAGTGTATTGGGTCGACTTCATTGAGGTCTATAACAAATCATTTTCACTCCAAAAGGAAACTCATCCAACCCACATTTTTTCTGTAGTAGGTCCTTAAAGGCATGGTGTTGTAAACCTATATCTATGATACTACTTTGTAACATACCTATCCACCAACGAGCTGGGCCATGCTACTTTAAGAATGCACTTCTTGGATTGATTTTGAAATTCTTGTACCAATTAATTAATAAAGAAGCATGAAAGAAACCCATACGATAATCAAGATTCATGATACCATAAAATAAATTAACCATATGTCATGCACATCAATAACCAACAATCATGCACATTGTAAATACATATCTAAGAGATAATATTTAATACACAGTGGAGATAAATATACAAGCAAAGAAACACATGATATAGAACACTTATCTTTAATAAAACCAATCACCAACTGAATCAAACCAAGGACGTTCCACCCAACCTTAGACATTGTTTTTCCAATTCTCAACAAAAGATCACCCCCAAGCTAGGGATATGAATCCACAAGGATGGGTCTCAGGCCAACACTCATCTTCCCAAACTAGTTATCAATCAATCTTTGATAGTCCCTCAAGTTGTCCACCTTAGCAATCAATCTTCTAAGGATAAATCATAATATAAATTAGATCACCCCATGTTGGATATATGTTTTCGTGTGGGTGGCCAATGGATTGGTTGTCGGTGCCCCAATAGGCTAGTGCACCAGACTAGATCAGAGCCAGAGGTAAAAGTGTATTGGAAAGCCTGAATTCGATGGCTCAGTAGGCTGGTGCCCTGGTACCCTGTTGAACTAGACCGAAGATGCTAGATAGAAGTATATGGAAGATTTGATGTAGTGGGATGGTGGACCATACTAGAGTCAATTATTAGGACAAAGATATAATCTTTTGTAGAGTAGCCTAGTGGCCTGGTGGCTGTACTGGACTAGAGTTGAGAACATGAGAGTATGGAAGTTGAGCACGGTGGGCCAGTGGACCGAGATTGGAGGTGAATAAAGGCAAGAGAAAGGGAAGTAGTCTCTGGTAATTGGTGGACCAGTGACCGATGCCATTTCATGGCCATGCCATTGCCTGGTCATCAATCACATTAGTAGATTTCCACGTAGGCAAGATTGTACTTCAGTTTAAAAAAAATAAAATTGGAGCCATTTTCTTATTTTGGCCATAACTAGAGCACATGATGTTAGAATGAGATGAAACCTATGATTTTTTTTAACACAGAGGATATCTACAAAAGTGCCAGAGAGGACCACTTTCCATTTCTTCCTAGTTTGGTTAGAAATTGAAAAGTATTGGTTTTTAAAGATCCGGGTCCATATCACTGGTAGAGATTTAGATTAAGCTAAAATTCTTGAAGAGAGTATAGAAAGAAGACATGGAAATAGCCCATGAAGGAATTGAATACATTCTAAATATATTGGTATGGGGATGATGAAGTAATCCAAAATCCACTATTCCAGGTCACTTTTTGGGGATTTTTGAGATTTTCAAAGGAGGAAAAGTGACCTGATATCACAAAAATAGAAAATTTTATTTTTTCGAAATTTTATATACTCATAAAGATAGACAACTGTGGTTAATGAAGTTTTTCCAGAAGTGCACAGATTGAGAGATAACCACTTTTTCTAAAAAAAGTTTGAAGTCTGGAAAAATGGGTGAAAAATGACAAAGTTGTGATTTCCAAATTGCTCCATTTTTTTATCAGAGCATCATATTGAAAATATGAGAATTGTTGTGAATTCGCTATCATTATTTTTATCTATGTCTCATACAATTTTTTCTTTATTTCCTGACATATTTTATTCTACGATTGACAAAAGTTGGCCTTTCAATAAAATTACACCAATGGAGAAAGTCTATAAATTGGGTGAAAATGTCTTTTTCATGAAGCCATAACTTTTAGCTCATAGATCAAATTGAGACATGAGAATAGTCATTCAAATCTAATTTAGAGGAAAATAACTTGGAATTGGTATAATTTGGAGAGACATGATATAATTCTTCATGAGTTGAGAAAAAAAAAGACATGTAACATTAATTGACAAAAAATATATAATATGCATAATTCTAACAAAATGGTTGCTTTCACATGTTTCATCATTAAGGGATATAAACATACCGAGTTAAGCTAGGAATGCATATTTGGGACATGGAGGAAGGAGAGGGAGCCTTCAATCATCAAAGTGAAGCTAAAGGGGAAAATACCAATATTGGTAATGTAGAGACATAATCAAAAGGACATAGGAACAAAGTGGAGACATAAACATTAATAAAGATTGTGAGAAGCTTGAGAATAGAAGTGTAATGTTACACAAAAGAAAATGAGAATACGATGAGACAAAAAATCAAATAAATGCTCAATTGATGCAAAGAGTAAATCAATTGCAAAGACAAGCAAATAATGGATCGAGCTCAATATAGGAGGAAGAAGGAAGACATCATGAAAGAAGAGATAACTACATAAGAGTCGATCATTTAAGAAGTGCTAGAAGAACTTATAGATATCACTCACCTTCTTACATAGCAAGGAAATTTTATGCGTCTGAAGACTCCATAAGCGGTCCCAGAGTGTCTCTTGTTAGGTATCAAAGAAGAAGACATAAATTGGACGATTTGCAAGGAGAGATAAGGAAGCTTAATCCACCATCCTTTGATGGTTAAAGAGAAAGTGAAGATGATACCAAAGGCTGGTTTCTTGGAATCAAGAAGTATTTTTAGTTGCACAACTACATATCTAATCTAAAAGCCATAATTTCCACATACTATTTGCATGGAAAAGATGTTATGTGGTGGGATCAACTGAAGCAAGTTGAGCACATTAATGAGAACATAATCACTTGGAATCCATTCAAGAGATATTTTTAGGAGTATATTTCATAGCACTTCTATGACAAGAAAATGCAAGAGTTATTTGAACACACGTTGGGGAGCATGACCATGGGGGAATATGAAAATAAGTTCTTGGGATTGTTGAAGTGCATGGGGTTTATCAAGGATGAGAAGGTGAAAATATAGAGGTTTCTGAGTGGAATTCCAACAAACATTCAATATGATGATCATAGAACTTTGACAGAGACCATTATAAATGCTAAGTACTTGTATGCTCAAGGTAAGGGTAGAGAATCTTTTCAAAAGTCTTGGAGGGATAAGAAGAAGGATAATTATGATCAGAGAAGGAAAGGAGTTAAGCCTCCTTTCAATAGGAACAAACCTAATAAAAATCAACAAGATTAGTTTGCTAAGAATGAATCCAAGAAGGAAGACTCCTTGGGAAAAAGGGGAAGACCACCAATCAAATGTTGGGAATGAAAAGAAGATCACATGTACAAGGAATTTCCTAACAAAGAAGAAAAAATAAAGACCATGCAAAACATCCAAGAGGATACTATAGTAGAAGACATGGGCATAAATATTCCAAGAATATAAGCAGCCTTAGAAGATCGACAAGTAGTACACCAATCACATATGATTGAAGTGGAAGGTAAGATCATTAATCAACCTGTTTCTATTTTAATTTATTTAGGAGAAATCCATTGTTACATTGATCCTAAAGTAGTGGGAAAATTACATTTGGAGAAAAGTAAACTTGAAAAATCAAGTTTGGTCCAACTAGCCACTAGAACCAAAACAAGGATCAATGAGAAAGTCAGAGGATGTCCAATAAATCTGAATGGAGTAAATACAGTTGTTGACCTAGATATCATACCATTAGGATCTTATGATATCCTAATCGGAATGGATTGGTTAGTCAAGAATAATGTTGTCCTATATTTCCATAACAAGACATTTACATGTATTGATGAAGAAGGAAAACATAGCACTATAAAAGGAATTCCAAGACCCATTTCTATAAGGGTATATTTCATCCTTACAACTGAAGAGATTTTTTAGGAAGGGTTGTCAATTGTATGCAACTCATGTGGAGGAGCCAAAAATTACCAAAGGACCAAGCCTTGAATACTTTTCAATATTGCAAGATTTTGAAGATGTATTCCATGAAATACCAGGATTACCATCGAAGAAGGAGATAGATTTATCTATTGATTTAGTACTAGGAGTCGCCTCAGTGTCAACAACTCCTTACAAAATGAGAACACCAGAATTAAAATAATTAAAAATGCAACTGGATGAATTGTTGAAGAAAGGGTACATACACCCAAGTGTTTCACCTTGGGGAGAACCAGTACTCTGTTAAAAACAAAGATGGAAAATTGAGTCTATGTATTGACTTTAAATAACTGAATAAAACAATTGTGAAAAACAAATATCCTCTACCCAGAATTGATGACCTCTTTGATCAACTAAGAGGAGTAAATATATTTTCAAATATAGATTTGAGATCAGGATACCACCAGGTAAGAATAAAAGAAGAAGACATCAGTAAGACAACCTTTAGAACCAGGTATAAACATTATGAAGTTGTAGTGGTTCCATTTGGGTTGACCAATGCACCAACTATATTTATGTTCCTAATGAATGACATATTCAGAAATTATTTGGATAATTTTTTCATTGTATTCTTGGACTACATATTTATCTATTATAAATTAGAAAAAGAACACAATCATCACTTGAGGTTGGTATTACAAGTGTTGAGGGAACATCATCTTTATGCCAAGCTTAGTAAGTGCTCTTTTTACCAAGAGAAGATCCATTATTTTGGGCACATTATTTCAGAAGATGGTATAATAGTAGATCTTGAGAAAATTGAAGCCATTAGAGGATGGCCAACACCAAGGAATGTTTTAGAATTCATATATTTTATGGGATTAACTGGATACTACAAGAGGATTACAAAAGGGTCGTTTAAGATTGTTCATCCCATCACTTCTTTACAAAAGCAGGGAATTAAATTTGAATGGACAACAAAGTGCGAAGAAAATTTTAATTTGTTGAAGGAATTATTTACTAGTGCACCTATTTGAAATATTCTCACCCAAATGAGAATTTTGCAGTATGTACAGATGCATGCAAAGAAAGAATTGGTGGAGTCCTCACTCAAAATGGACATGTCATTAGTTATGAATCCAAAAATCCTAAAGAACGTGAGAGGAATTATGCCACACATGGTTTGGAACTTTCTGCCATAATTCATGCATTGAAGATGTGAAGGAATTATCTCATGGGAAATAAATTTGAATTAAGGACATACCATAGTGGTCTGAAATATCTTTTTGAAGAACCAACTTTGAATGCCAGATAGACAAGATGGATGAAACTTTCAAGTGAGTATGACTTTGACATCAACCATATCAAAAGAAAAGAAAATAAAGTTGTTGATGCACTTAACATAAGAGTACATATCATGAATGCTACAACCATTAGTATGCATACATTAGATTTAAAGAGAAAAATTTTAAATTCCACTATTATAGACCAACATTACCTATAGTAAAATAAGGTTTACAACAATAAAATGTATAATATAAATTTAAAGAGTATGAGATGAAGGAAGATGATTACTTATGCATAAAAATAAAATTTATATTCCTAGTTCTGGAGAACTTAAGAATTTGGTGTTAAAAGAAATACATAATGTTACATATGCCAGACATCCTGGTTACCAGAAAAAAATTGCAATAGTAAGAAGTCAATTCTTTTTACCTGAGATGAAGAAGGATGTTGTCAATTACATTGCCAGATGCATGGAATGTTAGAGAGTGAAAATTGAGCACATACACCCAACAAGTTTGCTACAACCATTGCCAATTCCATAGAATAAATGGGAAGTAGTAACCATTGATTTTATTACTAAGTTTCCTAAGACAACAAGGAAACATGATTCAATAATGGTAGTGGTGGATAAATCGACAAAGGCTGCTCTTTTTTTTCTTGTACAAATGACTCATACAACAACTAATATTACAGAATTTTACACGAATGAAATTGCTAGGTTGTATGGAATGCCTGAGGAAATTTTCTCAGACAGAGATACATAGTTTACTTCGAATTTATGGAGGGGATTATTTAAAGGATTTGGTACAGATCCGAACTTTAGCACAACATACCATCCATAGTCAGATGGGCATATACAGAGACTCAACCAAGTAATTGAAGACATGTTAAGAATGTATGTGATAGATAAGCCATCTAAGTGGGAATACTACTTGCATTTGGTTGAGTTTTCTTACAATAATGGGTATCAAGATTTATTGAAGATGATCCCATTTGAAGCTTTGTATGGTAGGAAATGCAATAATCCAATGAGTTGAGACAACCCAACATACAAAGTATTACTTGGGCCATAATTGTTCAAGGATATGAAAGACCAGATGGTAAAATTAAGAAGAATTTGAAAGCAACACAAGATATAGAGAAGAGTTATGCAAATAAGAACAAGACAACTAGAGAATTTAAAGTGGGGGATCATGTGCTTTTGAAAGTGAATCCCAAGAAGAACTCATTGAAGTTGGGTAGTTGTAGGAAAGTAGTAGCCAAATTCTGTGGTCCATTTGAGATTGAACATAATAGGATCAATTGCATACATGCTTGCATCACCTGCTTCCATGAATGTGCATAATGTATTTCATGTCTCTTTGCTGAAAAAATATGTGCATGATACTAACCATGTTATTGATTGAAATTTGATTCATGTGGAGCAAGAAGAAGACTTTCAGGTCTAGCCAGTGCACATATTAGAAAGAAAAGTCAAAATTCTCCAAAATAGTGTCATAGAATTGGTAAATGTTCTGTGGAGCTACTATGGTCATGAATATGCTACTTGGGAGCATGAATTTGCCATGTAGGCAGAGTTCTCACAAAGTTTTGAAGAATTTTGAAATTTTGGATTTATGTTTTGTATATGCATCAAGGATAGTGGAAAAATAAGGGGGAGGGGAATGCGATACCCCAGTTTTGTGTCCCTAGATTAATAATGTATTTTTTTATTTGATAGAAAGGGGATGGAGTGGCTGAAAAATTAAAAGAGGCCGGAGAGCATAGGAAATGTAATGCTTCAATCATTAATAATAATAAATACATCTTTGACTGCAATACAAACAAGGAAAATAGTTATAAGGGGTTATGACTCCAAGAGAGAGGGGGAAAGTTGAAGGGCTCAACCTTTACAATTTAAATTATTTTTATTTTACCCATTTGGAGTTTTAAAGAGAAAGAGGGGGTTACGTGGGCTTCTTGGGGGAAGACCACATTATTCTTTTGATATTAAAACCATGTTCTTGATTATCTTGGGGGTTAGACATTCATTCTCACTAAAATCATTTTTGGGAGTTGTTCCTATGTAATTCACTCTTCTGCTCATTCTTGGTTTTGCATGGGGAAGGGAAACAAATTGTTGAAGGAAAGTAGCCATGGTTTTTTGGTTGTAATTAATTACTAATTATTCAAGAAAGGGAGGGATGCTTGTGTGCATGAGAATAATGGTAGTTGAGAGAGAACTATCAACAATTGAGAATCTTGAGAGTTTCCAGCATTGAGATTTCATGACCATAAGCATTGCAGCCTTGGAAATAGGTGGACATCCTGACGAACTATGTGGCGGTGAAGGTGTTTCATTTTTTTTGGGTGGTTTAGGATGAAGGGGAAGAGAGCTGGTAAATGAGATTTGTTGTGTGTTTGAGAAACCTATGAGAGCTTGATTTCTCATTGGTTTGGTAAACTGAGTGTTGGCTTGAGATCCATCCTTGTGGATTCATAGCCCTAGCTCAGGGGTGACCTGCTGTTGAGACTTGGAACAACAATGTCTAAGGTTGGGTGGAACGTCCTTGGTCTAAGCTAGTTGGTGATTGGTTTTATTAAAGATAATTTCTCTCTGTCATGTGTTTATCTACTTGTATATTAATTATTATCTCTTAGATATGTATTTACAATGTGCTTGCTTGTTGGTTATTGTTGTGCATGGCATATGGTTAATTTATTTTATGGTATCATGAATCTTGATTATTGCATGTGTTCCTTTCATGCTTCTTTATTAATTAATTGGTATCAAAATTTCAAAACCAATCTAAGAAGTGCGTTCTTTAAGTAGCGTGGCCCAACCTGCTGGTGGATGGGTATGTTACAAAAGCTTACTGTAATGGAATTCAACAAGCTAAATGAGGATGAGAATGGTGGTTATTTTCATTGTATAAGGAAGCCGGTGTTTTCAATGCAGTGGAGGTGTTGGCTAGGTGGCACTGTCAATGGAGGCGGTGGTCGTAACACTGCCAAGGCAATCGCTACAGAGTTGTCAGAAAGATCAAAATTAGATCTAAATTATTAATGCAAGCCATCACCCCTGCAATAACACTATGAAGTTGAAAGCCAATAACATGATAGAAATACAAGTTTTTATTTATTTATTTTAATCTTAAAAAAAATATTAATAAAATATCCCTAATTATTAATGAGATTTCCATAAATTGAACATTGAAAATAAGAAAAAAATAAATTCAAACTTAAAACTAATGGAATTATTAGCTAGTAAATGAATAACTCAGTGTTATAATCTTAATTGGGACTAATAAGAATATTTTTATTGACTTAATATTAAAAAAATTAAATGATCCTTAATTTTTATTTTTATTGACTTTAAATGGGATGATGTTGTGTTTGACTCTTACATTTTTAAATTTATGATGCAAAGTGTGAATAGGTGTTTATGATGCCTCTTATTCAACGTGATTTGACTAGAAAAATTGATTGATTCCTTACAAATTTTAAGGTAGAGATTGATTGATTCCTTAAATTTTTTACTATAGAGATTGATTGATTCCTTAAATTTTGTTTTTTTATTGACTTTGCATTGGTTGATGTTGTGTTTCACTCTTACACTTGAATTTCATGATGCAAATTATCACTAGGTCTTTATTATGGTTTGTTTTTTATGACTCCTTTTTCAACGTGATGTGACTCTGGGATTTGATTGGCTCCTTAGATTTTGTTTTTCATTCAATTTATATTAGGTGATGTTTTGTTTGACTCTTACATTATAGTATGTTTAATCGATATTATTATGACACTCTATTCCTTTGGTTCAATTTGTTAACCTTAACCTCTCACGATCAAACTAACTTCTATGAAATATTTGCAACACTTTATTTTATAATCTTGTTTCATGACATTATAATGTGTTTAATCGATATTATTATGACGCTCAATTCCTTTGGTTCAATTTGTTAAGCTTAACCTCTCACGATCAAATTAACTTCCATGAAATATTTTCAATACTTTATTTTATGATCTTGTTTCATGTAATTACTTTCGACTAGTTTATTTTTTGCTTTATTTCATAGTCTTTGCCTATTTTTTATTTCATAGTGTGCTTTTGATTAGTTAATTTGGTTTGGTTTAATTTTTAATTTTAATTTTAATTTTATTATTATTATTATTATTATTTCAGATTATAAAGTTTGGGGAAAACTTTTGTGTACTTTTTTCATCTCAAGAATGATATTCATGGTAAATTTTAGAATTTTTAGGATACGAGGTTGATCAACAATAAAGCTCAAAACAATTATAATAATATACTAATTAAAAACTCAACAAATTACTTGGGAAATTCAACCTAAGCGAGAAGGACACCAATCATTTCTCCCAACCACTCCAACTAAACCCAATTGACAATTTGATTTGGCTGAATTATTTAGCTTTCATAATATACAATTTTCTTTCCTAATACATGGTTTGATTTTTTTTTCTTATCATCCTCCAAGATGTTTGGACATTGTATTTACAATTTATGTCTAAAAAATGAAAAAAAAACACAATTTTTCTCATTAAACATAGAGGAACAAGCAATTAATTGCATTTCTCTACCAACACTAAGGTGTACCTCTTTGGGAATTTTATATTTTCTCTCTACATTTTATACAATGAAATTGATTTTTATGTGTTTGATTGGGAAAGTGAGTTCTTACAATTTCTTTCTTTAGTGATAAGTTAAGTTTTGTTTATTTATTTATTTATGTTGGATTATGTTTGGTTGAGACAATTATCATACACAAACTTTGATTTTTGTAGTTAAATAAGTTTGTTTTGTATATAATCTTTTTCATGATTCTTAATTAATTAGAATGTACAAGATATCTATATACATCATTTATATGTCTCAAAACTCATGCAAAATTTTATTTTGGTGTGCATTTTTCCATAATTACCAAAAAGTGTCAAAATTTCAAATTGTCATTTTTAGGAGTCTATAATTTCCACATGAAAATAGAATGATACCATATGAAGATTTGGAATTAAATTCTACCTATTCTAATCTAGCATGTTGCCCTTCATTTTCTCAAGAAAGAATTCTAACACGATTTGCTTGAATTACAAAAGGCCATATTAAGATAATTGTCAATTCTTTGATAAGATAATAGATTTTTCATGCTTTGCTACAATAATAGCTTTTTCCAATTGGATGGAAAATATAATCACATGATAAGATGAATTATGTCATCGGGAACATTCTACCACTTGAAAAATGCAAATTTGGACTTGTAATGATGCTTGGGTGTCCATTTTAGTAAAACCAATCAAAATTGGTGAAAAGAGCGAAAGTGTTGATTTTGTGAATTGATTGTGTGCAATTGAATAATAGTTTGGGATTCTAAGACCTTTAATTTGTATGTTGTTTAATTCAACCATATACACTTAGACTCAACATTGCCTTCTTACATATAGATTGACATGCATTTCCGAGAGCCACTTCATGCTAATTTGCACTGTGTTTTTAATGCCTAGAATTCATTTTTACAAAATTTTGCATATATTTAACTTAGGAGAGTGTTATTATTATTTCAATTCAAATATTTTTTTTTAATGAAAATAAAAGATCCATTTCATATTTACACTTAGTATTCCATTAGAAGATGGAAGGTTTGGGTTTCCCATGTAACTAACTAACTTCTAATCCATTTGTTTTAAATAAGTTGAGAATTAAGAGAAAATGACTTTCAGTCTTTGAGTGTGGACATGTAAAGAAGCCTTTGGCCATGGTTACATAAGCTCATGAGAGTGGAGAAGTGTAGGTTAATACGCTACTATAAGATGCAATGAATTTCAAATATTTTTAAATCCTCTATGTTTACAATAAAGAATGTATAATTATAGTTGTAAATTTTTTACTATTTGAATTTGAATTACAATTGTTGTGTGAGTATTTTTTTCCATTGTGTGACTTTGAATTATAGGTTATAAGTTCTATATTATTTTTATATGAAAGAAAAAAAATAGCATAGCTTTTGAAGTTGTTTAATATTATTTGCAATAAAAATCAT
>JASDQU011029478.1:5476-16838 GCA_032191745.1 Picea mariana
TAACCCATTAGACGAGAACTCGCCAAACCAATGTCTTTAGTAGCTGCCCTTGAAATTGGAACTTTCAGGTCTAGTAAATTGAAATTTGTAGGAGGTGAAGAAGCCATGTCATATTGAGTTGATGAAGAGGGAGTTTGCACTTCCAGAAGATTTCCATCCTGAAGAACCATGATCTGGCTACGAAGCGCTCCACACTCTTCCTGAACCTGCTTCATTAATTCCTTATGCTAGATAAAAATGTCTAATATGGTTTCCACCAGAGCTGACAAGCTTACAAAATGAATCTGAAGGAAATCGAATGAGTTCTATAGATCCTCAACGTCGCACTCATATTGACAATGAGAAACCTTGGGTTCTTCAAATTCACAGTGGGCCATGAAGGCAGGACCAATGAAGTAGTCCCGGTCCAACAAGAGAGGGAACCAAAAACAACTACAAGATCACAATAACATGAAGGGAGCAAGAGTGATACCACCAGGCTGACCAAATGGGAAACCATATAGCAAAATGAAGGGCGCTTGCATTCTACTTGAGTCATAACAACCCATTTTATCCATGACTGTAATGTTCCCCATCCTGGTCGAGGACCATTACGTGCATAAAACACATAAATTAAAATATTTCCTGCTAACTAATTTCTTGTATCTTACCAACTACGAATTACAACCAGATTTAGATACTATATTCTACCATTAACTAAATGCATCTACTACATTCTAAAATAAACATGAAATGCATCTAATAAAATCAAATATGACAACATATAAATCCCTTTTAAGCACAAAGTGAATTCACAACAATTTGACTCATAAATATAACACATACAATAGATAAAACACTTATCTTATAATTCAGTTGTGCAACCAACTGCTTGGGATGGACATTCCACCCATCCATATACTTATTGTTCCAAATCTCAATATCAAGTCACCCTCGAGTTGGGGCTATCAATCCACAAAAGAGGGTAGTCTCTCACTGTCCACTCACAGTTCTTTAATCCCACAACCCACTGGTATTCTCCTACAATTATCCCGATTCCCCCTCAACTCTCTTCCTCTCAACCTGTCCAACCCAAGGAATGTACCCCTTCACTGATATAAATCCCTTAGGCGTCCCATTCATTTATCAGGGTCTCTTTGGCATAGGTAACAAAGAATCTCTCTACTGGGAAACTCAAGGGAACTCACTGCCAGGAAAACTACCAACAAACAACAACAAACACTTGATGTTATAGTGCAACTCACATGGGAGTTCACTCTTTAGGCCTGAAAACTTGGATCTTCAGTATTCAACTCCAAAATGTTCCAAAATTTTTCCTCCTTGGTTGCTCCATATCCAATCTCTTCTTTTATGCTCTCTGGTTGTTGTTCATGCCAAAAAATCCACTGTCCAAAAACTGCTGCAATTGTCCATACAAATTTCTCTCCTTTGGATTGCTTGATTAACTCACATGCTTGCCCAAGATGATTCAATCAACCCCCATGCTTCCAATAAATATGGGATGTGACTTCTCACACCCACCCTCTTACATGTATTAAATGATTGGATTTCGGGACACTCAATCATAATTTAGAAGGTCAATACATAATGATAATAAAATTCGGGGATGTGGGTTGAATTAATAGACATGGGTAATTCCCCCTTGGACATCTCTTAGATATTCTCTTAAACCCTCCCCTCTCTTTTGCATTAATCAATCCCCATCTATGTCCATGCCCCCCAACAACTACGATCACATTTTATTATTAAAATTTAGAAATACAATTCACATATTACATCGTTCGGTCATAGCCACACATTATTTCTACATTAAACATTAATTAAACGGGGAATTATAGTGGGGATGTTACATTCCCCCTCCCCTAGAATTATGTACCTTCCTCAGTGCACACTATGTTGATATACATATATACACAATTTTACATCACAATACTAAGAAACAAAATTTTGCAATTTTATAACTCTAGCAACAATTCCAACCAAAATCTCCTATTCCTCTCAACCCGCTGACCCAAGGAATGTACCCCCCTTCACTACTCTTAGTCCATTGGGATGTACCGTTATTTAATCAGGGCCCCCAACATAGGTTGGCTAGGACTTTGAGATGTGGTTCCATAACTCTAGCTGCTCTAGATGGAGTCTTGCATTCTTATATTAAGGTTTCTTCAAAATTGTAAAAAATTTACGGGTATTCCTCCCACATGTTTTCTTCATGCTCCCATATAGAATCTTCAGGACCATAATAGGTCCATTAAACCTTTACTAGCCCTATGGATTTGTTCTTGATCACTTTGACTTTCCGGTCCACGATGCGTACTGGTTCCACCCGAAAATCTCCTCCGCGCTCCACCTAGATCATAGTCCAATCAATTATGTGGTTAGGGTCAAGAAAATATTTATTTAATAACGACACATGAAATACATTATGCACTCTCATGGATATAGGTAATGCTATCATGTATGCAACTGACCCTATATTTTCTAAGATATCAAAAGTCCACAATATCTTGATGCCAACTTTGGGAAACTTCCTAATCTTGGATAACTTCTGTTTGTTTTCACTTTTAAAAACACATGTTCACCCACTTTGAAATTTATGAAAACTATGTTCTTGTCTGCATAGATTTTCTTCCTGTCCTAGGCAACCTTTAAATTTTGCTTGATCTTCATCATTTTCTCTTCCATTTCCTTCAACAAATCTGGCCCAATAACTGCCCTGTCTGTTGGATTATCCCAACTCACTAGTGTGTTACATTTCCTACCATACAATGCTTCAAATGGGTTCATTTTTAATGAGGCATGATACCCATTATTATAAGTGAATTCAACTAAGTGGATGTAATCCTCCCACTTTGATGGTTGGTCCATCACATACTTTTTGAGCATGTATTCAATTATTATATTAGTCCTCTCTCTGGTTTCCCATTTGACTCTGGGTGATACACTGTACTAAGATTTAGATTTGTCCCAAAACCTTTGAACAAACCCTTCCAAAAATTGGACGTAAATTTGGGATCTCTGTTTGAGACAATTTACTTAGGCACCCCTTGCTTCCTTGTGTGTACTCTTCAATGGAATAAAATATGTTTCCTTAGTTAATTTATCCACCACCACCATGGTGGAATCATGCCGCTTCATTGTTTTGGGCAACTTGGTAATAAAATCCACTGTGACTACTTCCCACTTCCATTATGGAATGAGAAATGGCTGTAACAACCCCACTAGATGTCTATGCTCGATGTTCACCTTTTGACACTCTATACATATGTATATGTAATTAGCCACTTCTTTCTTCATTCCTGACCAAAAGTATTGGCTTCTTATAATTGTAATTGATTTCTGATATCCTGGGTGCCCAACATATGGCACATTGTTCATTTCATTCATCAATGTATTTTTCATCTCAATGGAATTTGACACATAAAATTTTCCTTTATACATGAAAAATCCATCTTCTTTTAGCTCAAAGTCTTTAAATTTCTGTTTAAAATTACCTTGCTGTAATGTTTCTTTTATTTTTAAATAGTGTTATTTTGAATTTGCTGCTGCAATTTTCTTTATCTTTTAGATTATTTTTGTACATGATAATGGCTGCAATATGCATCTCGAGATCTCCTGCTGAGTGCATCAACCACTTGATTCTCTTTTCCTTTGACATGCTTAATCTCAAATTCATATTCACTCAAAAATTCGAGCCATCTAGTTTTCCTGACATTTAATGTTGGCTAGACAAACAAATGTTTCAGACCACAATGGTCTCTCCTTAGCTAAATTTTCCTCCCCATGAGGTAATGTCTCCGATTTTTAATGCATGAATAATAGCTTCTAATTCCAAGTCATGTGTAGCATAATTCCTCTCATGCTCTTTTAATTTTCGGGACTTGTAGCATACCACATAATCCTTTTGTGTGAGGACTCCACCGAGACCTTCCTTGCATGCATCTATGCACACCACAAAATATTCATTCGGATATACAATATTTAATATTGACACACTTGTCAATATGTCTTTCAATTGTTGAAAGCTCTCTTCACATTGGGGAGTCCATTCAAATTTCACTCCCTTCTTTTGCAAAGAAGTGATTGGGATTGCAATCTTCAAGAATCCTTTTATGAATCAATAATCGACAAGACCCATGAATGATCTGACCTCTGTCACATTTTTTGGCGCTGATCATCCTCTAATGGACTCTATATTCTTGGGATCAACTACTATCCCTTCTGCTGAAATTATATGCCCCAAGTAGTGAATCTTCTTTTGATAAAATATGCACTTACTTAGCTTGGCATACAACTTATGATCTCTTGAAAATTTTAGCACCATTCTTAAATGTTTCTCATGTTCCTCCTTTGACTTAGAGTAGATGAGTAGATCATCTAGGAACACAATTACAAACTTGTCCAAGTACTCCCTGGACACTCCATTCATCAGGCACATAAAAACAACTAGGGCATTTGATAGTCCAAATGGTACTACCGTGAAGTCATAATGCCCATATCTTGTTTTGAATGCTGACTTGATGATGTCTTCTTCCTTTATCCTCACTTGATGATGGCTCGATCTCAAGTCAATTTTGGAAAATATTCTAGCACCTTTCAGCTGATCAAATAAGTCATCAATCCTTGGCAAAGGATATTTTTTTCTTTATGGTGATCTTGTTTAGAATTATTTGATCCTTTTCCTAAAATTGCCTTGAAATTGATATCATGCGAGTCAATTAGGTAAAGGATTCCACCATCTCCACTCTTCCTAAAGGTATCTTGACTAGGCTAGTCAGAATACCCCTATGCTCTTGTTTTGATGATTTGGGTATGAATCAACAATATTTTCTCCTTAATTTTGGATTCAAATTTAAAAGTTGGTAAGTATTGACTTCGCTTTGGTGGCACATTGAAAGGGATGAATACTTTTTTTTCAAATATTCCAATGCTTTAGGTTTACCATATACTTTCAGAAATAATTAATGGAAGTCCTTCAAAATTTTTAAATTTAGGTTTTTTTATCTAATTTATTACATGTTCTTCTATTGTAATTCCCCATTGGCTATCCTTTCTGGATATAATAGGTTCCATTTCACTTCACACTTCTTTAGCATAAGGGCATAGGATGAGTAAGTAGTTTATATTTTTCTCATGACTCTTATACAAAATGCACCTCCTCGGCCCAACCTTGTTCCTTTTTTGAATATTTCCCCACGTTCAAACTTTGTTTTTAATTCCCAACCATATAAAAATGTTTTCTTTTAGTGGATATTTGATTTTCCATAGTACTTTCCACCACCATTGAACTCCTTTACAATTGTCAGAATTATATATTGCTTGGTATCCTAGTCTCTGGGTATAAAATACTAGTGTTGGATTCTTTGACCAGACCAACTGATCTTCAGAATCCTTAATTTTAACATGAACAACTTTGGGTTTATTTTCAAAAATTTCCCATTGAATATTATCTTTAATATCCAACCTTATCCACTCTACCTTCCTCCAATCTTGATGCCAAATTGAAGAAGTTTTAGGAATGGTAGCTTGTGCCAAGTTGCAAATACCTTCCCTATGCATTGCATTGACTCATTGATTTTGAGAGTTTGTTGTCACTTCCGCTATCCATCCATGGGTTTATTCTAATACTTACCCTATCACCTTTTCATCCCTTCTAGGAAAGCCAATTTCCTATCAACGTAAAGACCTGAACCATTGCTTTCTAGATAATAAAGACATTGCGAATGGACTTAGTAAGGCTTCAGATCCAACATTCTATTAAATTAAGCTCTATATATTTTTGGACTAAGATTTTCTCCCAAATCCCTTATTTAAATATCACTATCCACACACTTTTAGCGAAAAGTGCTTTCTTGAAATGAAGCATATCTTTTAGACCCCAATCCCTTGGTCCTTTGACTTTGCTATTGCTTGCAACTTGAATAAGGGAATCCCATCTTTCTCTTTATTCTTTGTCACAAGAATATGAAACTTACCCTCCTCATCTTCTCTAAAATAACTTTTGGAGTGTAGCCCTAGATGACCATATATTAATTCTCTTCTCCACCTTTAGAAACCATTTCTAATCTTTTTCTCATAATTGTTAGGTTTATATAAAAACTTAATTCCTTTTTAGTATGATTGAAGGGAAGAATATGACGAATCTCTTTGATTTGGGTCTCCCTTAAAAAAAAAAAAACGTATTGGGGATTTTTGCACATTGATTGTGATACCTAGCAGTGTACTAGAGGTCTAATATTTCCTTCAATTTAATATTATCAATATAATATTTCCTTCAATTTAATATTATCTTTATAATATTATCAATAAAGAAAAGATGTGTCATCTGTAAATTTTTACGAGTTTTCATCTTTTAAATTTCTTCTTTTTAAACTTTCTTAATTAAAAAAAATAAAATAAAAAATATTTATTTATTTTTTAATTTTAATAAATTTTTATTAATATTCATATATATATAATAATTTTGCATTTGTTAAACCCAATTGTCATTTAGTGATTTACCACAATGTGTGTTTTTGGTTTATAGCTCATTTCTTCTTAATCATAAACATAGTTTTCAACATTTTTTAAACTAATCCACTTAGAACATCTTAGATTTGAAGATTTTTTTATTGAAAATTTTAAACTAAATTATCTAAACATCAAGGAGATTTGAGATTATACCTTTTAAATTACATAAAAAAGTCACTGTTTTTAAAACAAAAACACTTAGTTATATTTTGTTATAAAATTTACAAAGGCCAACTTGGTCACCTTTTTTCCAAAAGAAAATAAAATAAAATTGTAATTTATATTTCTCATAAATATGAAAATTATATTTTAAATGAGACGAATGAACTAAGCCAATACTATGGCTATATAAGTTCTATATCATCATCTAAATATTGTCTTTTAAACTGTCTACAAATAAAATGGCTTAGACCTTTTAAGGACAAAAGTTAAGCACAATGTCTTTGAAACTTACAATAAACATCCAACAAAAGATATTAGAAAGGTCAATCAATACCAACATAATATATAACACCATCATAATATTCATGGAACATATCATCATCAAACAACGATGGAGTCAATTCCTAGAAGGAGGATCATCCCCCTCTCTATGCTCTTCAATATGTAGAAGGCCAATGCATCCCATAATAACTTGTTTTGACAACTCATTTGCCTCCTTGTTGTTAATCCTTATCACATTATTAAAAATTAAATCTTCAAGCTACTCAACAATATAGATAACACATGATCCAATAATGGACTTAAAGTGATGTTTTGGATCCCACAAGAACCATTTACCCACTACATCACCAACCTTGAATCACCATATCCTTGTAATCTACCAATGCATTTCTCCAATGCTATCCTCAATAGATTCAATAAAGCATGGAGTTTGGCCCAATTGTTGGTGTGTTTTCCAAGATCCAATTTAAAAGAAAAATTGCATATTTTAGACTAGTACAAAACCGCTCCAGTGCAACATGGACCTAGATTACCCTAGCTAGCATTGTCAAAGCAACACCAACCTATTGACTTATAAATATCAAGGGGATCATTATTCCTTGAAACATTTTTTTCAACTAGTTGTTTAATGTCATCATAAATGTATTTAATTTTATAGAACACCTCCAATGGAGATAATTTTTTGTCCTGAAATAAGATTGCATTTATACTAATCCATATTTCCCACGATACTACACAAGGAATATCTCTGTGATAATCTAACATTGGGTGTTCCATATAATGTTTAAATCCTTTAGAGAGAGAAATATCTTCCCATTTTCCCACTGTTCTTTTTAATATGAATGCTTCCTTCCAAAGTTCTTTGGAAAAGGGACAATCCATCAATAAATCTTTAGTGCATTCACAATCAAATCTACACAAAATATAAAACCCAGGCCTTTGTCATGATCTCCTTCGCAGAGCTAATCCATGCCAATGCTTTGTTACTTAGATCCAACCAATTTTTTTTTTTATTATTTCCAGAGAGGCTTCCACCAAGTCTAATGCTCTTCCTAGTCTCTGTCTAGGAACATGGATTTATATCATAAACTAGTTGTGTACTCCCCATTTGTGTTCCTAGATCAAATGAAAGATTCTTCTTTCTCTCTTTAATGAATGTAACTTACATGCACTTTGCTAATATAGGAATTCTATTGCTCCGCCTCTCCATCCAATCACAAGTCGCTTTCGTTCCTCTATCCATGTTACCATATATTGCCTCTACCAATGCCAATTTCATCAATGAAGGAAGTAATTCCTTGTTGTCTAAGGGTCCTAAGAAAACCATCAAATATCTTATACAATCCACCCCTACCAATTCTTGGATGATATCCTACTCTTACACCTCTCTCATTACCTATTTTTCATGCGAATCAATTTCATTTGAGAGGGAAAGCCATGAGTAAAACCTTTCACATTATAAAAGCATTTGGATTTTTTCCTCTATCTATTTTGATCTTCAAAATATATGGGATCTACATGCCTAAGGTTTATCACTTTCTATCATGATGTCTCTAATTGACTTAGTCGATACTTTGTCGGTTTGGGAAATTGGGAAACTTAAGTGGTTCAATACAAATGGATTTAGAATATGCAACCATCCCAAGGGAAGTTAGTTAAAATCCAAATAGAACTTTATCTTTGTATCACAAACTCACTGCAACTAAATTTTTCCCGAAGTAATGAATGTTCGAGGAGGCACCATCTTTCTTATAGGATCACTTGACTTGTGAACACATAAAATTCAAGGAGGGCACACCAAATTAGGGGTTGTATAAACCCTATTGTGCCATGTGGAATTCATGCTTAGTGTAGGCCCCACTTGGGGTTTTGTTGTCAACTTAGCCTAGGGTTTACTTGTGGACTTGGTCCATGTATAGTCATTGGATTCCCTCATCTAATCATATATAAAGGGAGGAGAGTGTATTTGTTAGTATTTGTATTGTGTCTTAGATATCATGTGATAGTTGATGTGATTCTAGTTATTGGAAGATATTGCACTATGAAAAAACATATCATTAGTGATGAGTTTAACACTGAATTATAGTGCATTTTTTTCAAGTTGGAGCATTTTATTGGTATAGAAGTTGATCCAGGATATTTTCATCAATGTGACTTATTAAAGAATTGTATTAAATGAGCATAAACTTAAATGCATCATAAAGAAGGAAATCTCAATGATAGAGAGACATAAGCATAAAATCTAAACATAAAAACTTGATACGGAGTTCGTCCCTGATGGACTACGTCTCTGGGTCCTGCTCTCAAATGGGTAGGCCTTTTTATTAACTCGACAAAAGAATTTGGAAAAATACATAAGTATACCTCATTCTAGATTTAAGATGCAAACGTTTTGATCAGATCAGAAAAAAAAAACAACACCACTGAATTCGTGGCGTCAAATTACCCAAAAATGACAGTCTCCATGCCTCGATCTGAGTCTGACACTTTCAAGCCCATGAAATTTTTTGTCTCGGTTTCTGTGCCTACAACTTGCAATTAATTCATTAAAAAATTTCCTCAAAAGGCGTGCCCTACCATACCTTCGCGCGCCCTGCCTCTTCCTTCTCAGACATCAAAAAATGTGCTTTTAATACAAAATATAGGCGGAATGACCAACATAGGCCGTTGGCCTAGTGGTTGGCAGATACTATTTAAAACGTTTGTGGTTGGGGAGGTCCTGGGGTCAAACCCGCAGGCCTCCCCCTTTTGGGTGTATATTTGTTAATAGTATCATATTGATATATATATATATATATATATATATATCCTGAACCTCCAGCCAAATATAACGGTTGCCTAGTTTGGCAGATCATTGGGTCAGATATGGTAGACCGATATTCCTTTTGGTGTGAGTTTTGGCGGAATGAAAATGGCGGATCGGATAACATTTTGGCGGTGTTGCTATTTTTGCGGGATGGTTGTCCATTTGGCCAACCTCTTTTAAATTTGGAAATTTGGTTGTTAGCCGTCATTAGGCATTTTCCTGTTGCCACGTGGAAACCCATGACTGGGCCATGTGGAAAACACTCATTGACCCACGTCATCAATCTGCACAGTCACTGCCACGTCATCTCTGCCTGGTCATCTTGCCATGTCACCTACCAGGTGGTTGTACAGATTCCACGTGGCTGTACGAACTGCCATGTGGTTGTACGAACTGCCACATGGAGCTTTTCCATTGGTCCATAGATTGACCGGAAAAGGCCAAAAACGAGTGACACATGACAGCCTCTGGTGCTTCCATGTCATCATGCTGATGTCATCCTGCCACGTGTCACCCTATGTGTGTGAGATGTACCCTTTACAGATGTTGACATCATCCGTACTGATGCTGATATCAACAATATGAATGCTGACTCATCCCTGCTGATTGGGCTAGGTTGACCAAAACATTGATCGCGAATATATTTTGATTCGTAACTCCGTTTGATGAGTTGTTTACGCTGTTGGAAATCTTGCGACATGCTCTTCGCGATGATGCCAATTTCACTGAGTTTTGAGGACTTTGAAGTTTTTCCCTTTCTCCATCTACTGCGACCATTTTGAGCTTCCTTAGGTGCTTTTGTGAATGATGAGTTATCCTTAAACTTCTATGGATCCTTTTTGGATCACACATTCCCATTGAGAGATTTTTGGACCACCAAAATATTTCATCAATCAACATATAAGTGAGGGAAGAGTTCCCTCACCTTTTCTTTCTCAATCCATTTTGACATGCTTCAATGTGTACCCTTTAAGCCCACTCAAATATAATCAACATCACCCCTGCATGAAGTCCTTGTCCTTCTTTCCAGGATGATATCTTCCTTCAACTCATCCAATTACTGAGGAGCAAACTCATCGACTGAAGGTATCAAAACTTCCTCATCCTGATCCATGATTATGGGAGGCTCAAAAATTTTCAAGTTTTCCACATTTACAACTGAGTGGATCTGCATATAAGGTGGAAGATCTAAACGAAAAACATTAGTGCTGCTTTTCTCCAAAATAGTGAAGGGTCCATATCGAATGGGCTTGAGTTTCTTGCCTTCACCCTTCAACCACTCCTTTTTGATGTGAAGGCATACTTGGTCTCCAACCTGGAATTGATGATCAATCATGTGCTTGTCATGTCGAGCTTTATACTATGCTTGAATCTTCTCCAACTGTTCTCTGACTACTTGGTGAACTTGCTGGATCCGTTGAATGAACTTGCGGGCCATGTCTTCATTTCTTTCTTCATTGGAATCGACATCTTTCCCATACATCAAATCCAAAGGGACCTTAGGAAAATATCCAAAAAATGTCTCGAATGGTGAACAATGAGTGGAAGAATGTAAGTCTCAGTTGTAATCATGTTGTACATAGGGTATATGTTTATCCCACA
>JASDQU011029479.1:7976-18454 GCA_032191745.1 Picea mariana
TATTAAACGCATACACGGATGGAGGATGCAATTAAAAAATAAAAGGGTAAAGGTATTAATATTATATAGTATGCATGTTGTATTAAGTCTTGTATGCATATTATATTATATTATATTTGGAAGGTGTTGGATTTTTTTAAAAAGGTGACCTTTATTTTTATTTTAAATAAAATGAAAGGTTAGTAAAAAGGTTTTTTTTTATTAAATCTTGTAAAGTTTAAACTATTATTTTTTTATATTATTTTTGAAAGGGTCCTCGTTATTAGATATAGTGGTATTTTTGGGGGAATGTTTCGTCTAATGGTAAAGACACAGAGTGCTAAGTTTGAAATTGAGAAATTTAATGGCATGAACAATTTAGAGATCTGGAAGGTTAAGATGCATGATCTGCTCGTGGAATAAGGCGTGGTGAAGGTGCTTTTGGGAAAAGAAAAATAGCCTGCATCCATAACAGACGATGACTGGGATGAGATGGATGCAAGAGCACTGAGTGCCACACGCATGTGTTTGGTCGACGATGTATTGTTCAACATTGTCTCAAACAAGACAACAGTTGGTTTGTGGTCAAAGCTGGAAAGCCTGTACATGATGAAATCCTTGACGAACAGGATCTTCCTGAAAAGATAATTGTACATTTTTCGCATGAAGGAAGGTACGAAGATAGCTGATCATTTGAATACTTTTAATACTCTCTTAGTTCAGTTGACTAGCATGGGAGTGAAATTTGAATCTGAAAATAAGGCAATTACATTATTGTGTTCTTTGCCCGCGTCATGGGATCACTTTGTTACCTCTATTAGTTTCAGTTCAACAGAAAGTATTGAGTTTGATGATACTATTGGATCTTTACTGTTTGAGGAAACAAGGAAGAAATCCAATATAGAAACCTCTACATCTGAAGCAATGGTGATCAGAGGCAGACCTAAAGAAAGAGAACACAGTCAGATGGATTTCTCTCGGTCAAAGTCGAAGGGCAGAAAGAGAAAGCTTAAGTGTTGGTTTTGTGGGAAATCTGGACACCTGAAGAAGGACTGTTGGAAGCGACAGAAAGCCTCCAAAAAAGATCCCCCAAAAGAGACGAAGGAAGCAAATGCAACTGAAACAGGTTTAACAACAGGTTCAGGTATGGTTGATGAAGTTTTATCAATTAGTATTGGTTCACGTCATGATCAATAGTGGTTGTTAGATTCTGGTGCTGCAAACCACATGTGTCTTCATAGACACTGGTTTATTACTTACCAGTCTATAGATGATGGAGTAGTTTGCATGGGAAATGATATTGCATCTAAAGTTGTGGGAATTGGTAGCATTTGAATTAAGATGTTTGATGGAATTGTTAAAATACTAACTAATGTAAGACATGTACCTGAGCTTAGGAAGAACCTAATCTCTTTGGGAGTCTTAGACACAGGAGGTTACAAGACTATTGTTCAAGGTGGAGTTATGAAGGTCTATAAAGGAATTCTACTGGTTATGAAAGCAAAGAAGGTTGGTAACATGTTTTTGTTAGAAGGGAGGACTGAATCAGATCATGAGACAACCGTATCTGAGAACGACAGTGATTATGTTCGACTGTGCCATCAACGGTTGGGTCATATGAGCGAACAAGGATTAAAAGTATTAATGATCGCAAGTTACTTCCTAGTCTAAAGTCTTTAAAGTTAGATTTTTGCAAGCATTGTATTTATGGAAAACAGAATAGGCGAAGATTTAAAACCGGAAGACACAGCAGTGAAGTAATCCTTAATTATATCCATTCTGATGTTTGGGGACCATCCCTACTATTTCATATGGAGGATCATCGTATTTTGTAACTTTTATAGATGATTTCTCTAAGAAGGTGTGGATCTATATGTTAAAGAGTAAGGCTGATGTATTTACAGTTTTCAAGCAATTTAGAGATTTAGTGGAAAAGAGCACTGGTAGATCCATTAAATGTTTAAGAACCGATAATGGTGGTGAATTTACGTCAATGGAGTTTGAGAATTGTTGCAAGGAATTTGGGATCGATAGGCATAAAACCATTGCCTATACTCCTCAACAAAATGTAGTTCTTGAATGCATGAACATGACTCTTCTAGAGAGAGCAAGGAGTATGCTTAGTAACGCCAATTTGCAGCAGGAACTATGGGCAGAAGCAGTAACTACATCTTGTTATCTGGTGAATCGATCACAATCAACAACAATAGAGTGCAATATTCCTAAAGAGGTATGGACATGTCACCCTTGTAATTATTCTAATCTTAAAATTTTTGGTTGTGATGCCTATGCTCTAATTCCGAAACATCAACGTTCTAAATTAGATCCAAAATTTGTTGGATATGGTGATGGTATTAAGGGTACAGGTTGTGGGATCCTACTTCCAAGATCACCATTAACAGAGATGTAATATTTGATGAATCATCTCTCATCAAATCAAATGTAGATGTTCAAATGAAACAGGAAGAAGCACCAAAGTATCAACAAATTTAGTTTGAAACTAATGAAGGTGAACATGAACAAGTTTCAAAAGATGTTCATGAAGAGTCTCCTGTAGCAGAGGAAGACATGGTTGATGATGATAGTCAATAGATTGTGGATGAGCCACAAACTTCCCTAAGGAGGTCTACACAGGTCAGAAACCCTCCAAGAAGGTATGATGATTTTATTTCATTGGTTTCTTTAAGTACTAATGATGATGACCCTTCATGCTATCAGGAATCTGTGAAAGGTTCAAACAACAATAAATGGAAAGAAGTGATGAAGGATGAAATGAAAGCATTAGAGAGGAATGCTACATGGGACCTGGTAGAACTTCCAAGAAACAGGAAAACTGTAGGTTGCAAGTGGGTCTACAAGCTGAAGAAGGGTGTTGATGATAAGGTGGAAAGGTACAAGGCAAGGTTGGTTGCGAAAGGATATTCTCATAAATAAGGTATTGATTTTCATGAGATTTTTTCACCAGTTGTAAAGATTGTTTCAATTCGAATTGTGTTAGCATTAGTTGCATTGCTTGATTTGGAGTTGGAGCAACTAGATGTTAAGACTGGTTTCTTACATGGAGATTTGGATGAATAAATTTACATGGAACAACCGGAAGGGTTCGTTTAGAATCACAACAAGAAATTTGTTTGCAGGCTCAAGAAATCATTGTCTGGTTTGAGGCAGTCGCCAAGACAATGGTATAAGAAATTTGACTCTTTCATGGTGAGCCAGAATTATACAAGGAGCGAATATGATCATTGTGTCTACTTTAAGAAATTTAATAATGGCATATTCATTATCTTAGTATTGTATGTTGATGATATGCTTTTAATAAGAAAAATCATAACTGAGATCAACATGTTAAAGGCTCAAATGGCTAGGATGTTCAATATGAAAGATCTAGGAGCGGCAAGGCAGATTTTGGGCATGGAAATATTTAGAGACAGAAGGAATGGTAATCTTTGGTTGTCACAACAGAAGTATGTTGAGAAGATACTTTTGAGGTTTGGTATGAACGATGTGAAACCAATTTTAGTCCCTTTGGCTTCCCATTTTAAGCTTTCTTCAAGTTTATGTCCTAATACAAAAGAATAAAAGGAATATATGTCTCGAATACCATATGCTAATGCAGTAGAAAGTCTAATGTATGCGATGATAAGTACAAGGCCAAACATTTCACATTTAGTTGGGGTTGTCAGCGGGTTTATGGAAAATTCAGGTAAAGAGCACTGGACAAGAGTGAAATGGGTGCTTCGGTATCTGAGGGGCATAAGTGATTACTGTATCACCTATAACAGTGGTCGTGAGTTAGTCTGTTGATATGTTGATTCTGATTTTGCAGGTGATTTGGACAAGAAAAGATCGACTTCAAGGTATGTCTTTACTGTTGCAAGTGGAGCTATTAGTTGGATGTCAAAGCTACAGAACATTATTTCTTTATCCACTACAGAAGCAGAATACGTAGCTGCTTCACATGCCTGCAAAGAAGCAGTTTGGTTGAAAGGTTTGTTTGGTGAGTTTGGAAGGATGCAGGACAAAGTAAAGTTACTTTGTGATAGTCAAAGTGCTATTCACTTGTCTAAGAATCCAGCCTATCACACTAAAACAAAACATATACCTATCAGGTACCATTTTGTAAGACAAATCATCGATGAAGGTGGAGTCTCTCTTGAGAAACTGCATACAAAGGAGAACTGCACAGACATGTTCACAAAACTAGTATTGTTAGAGACGCTACGATGGTGTTTGCCTTCTCTTGGGTTGCAGAAAAGGTGATGAACAAAGAAAGAGCAAGGTATCAGGTTAATTGTTGTCAAGGTGGAGATTGTTGGAAACTGGTGACAACGAATTCTTCCATGAATAGGATCTTAGATCCTATAATCCAACGTTGGTTATAACCTATACGACCAAGTTAGAATATGGATGAGATTACATTTAATAATTAGTTTCTAATGTATATTGTTATAAATTGATGTATGCCAGTAGAGGCCGAGGTGGGAGAGATGAGTGTGAGCCTCCTATAATCTCCATTAGCTTAATAATAAGACAACCGATACCTATGCTTGGTGGACATAGTGCAACATTTGGGTGAACCACGCAAATTTTTGTGTTTCTTGTATGCATTTCTATTGATTGTCTTATGTGATATTTGTGTTTCTGCATTAGCAAATATAGCATAGCTTAGTGAAATCAATGATTATGTTGTAAGTGTTAGCATGTCTAGCAAAGCATCTTACGAAAGTTTCACAATTAATATAATGTTCAATGTTGATACAATAGTAAACATTGAGATTAGTGGTGAAAGGGTATAAATGTACATCTATGGAAAATTAGTATAATGTGGTTGCAAATGGAGTTAGCATCACCACTTTGATTACTAATTCTTCTCTAGTTTTAAGTTTTTATTTTAAATTGTTATTAAGTGGTTAGAAAAGTGATTTCCCTTTGATTGCAATGATATACAATGATCCTCACTTCATGAATCAAAGTAGAAAGGATGTAGCGTGATAAACAAGTAAATTTTTAATGGATGGATTCTAAGTATATTCTCAACATATTGAAACTTTTTTATTTTTTTATTTATTTTAATTGTATATTGGTTTTCTTACTTGTATATAATTACGGCCAAAGGTGTACACACATTTACTAAGTTTTCTATTAACAATGAACACATTTAAAAGGTTTTTAGTGCTTAATCAGTTTTGTAAAGACAAGATTAAATATTGATGGAATATTTTTAGCCGTCCCAATAAATCAATGGTTGTGATTTCAACCACTATAGAGTGGAAGTATGTGAATCCATGTTTCATTTTCTAGACCAATCGAAACCTTTCGATATTTAATGCTAATTTTATTTATTTATAAGTCTAAAAAATAAAACAATTAAACCACTCCAATTACATGTATATACCTCCTAGTATATTTCCAATACAAAAATCAAATTACATGTATATACCTCCTATTATATTTCCCGTACAAAAATCAAATTTAGAGACTAGAACTATATTTCATTTAGAAAAATCAAATGTGAAGGATAAAGGTCTAGGTTTATTTGATTTACTATGTGTTCAATGTGAACCTAAAACATATTATACTTTTCACTTGAAAATGTTAAAAAATTAACAATACTGGGTATACTTATTTAGAATAAGTTGAATTTATTATTAATATTTTTAAGGCTATTTTGAATTTTTATACTATTTTTATAAATTTAAAAAATATATATTATACTATGTAATTTTGGAATATAAACTTAAAAATAAGTTAAATGTATTTTACAATGGTTTAAAAATAAGATAGATTTTTAACACAAGAGAATTAACTCTTTTAAGTAAACAAGTGCCGTATAAAGAGGTTTGTGTGAGCAATTTTATCACTACCATATGTAATTTTGGAATAAAAACTTAAAAATAAGCTAAACTTATTTTATAATGCTTTAAAAATAAAATAGTTTTTTAATACAAGAGAATTAGCTTCTTTTAAGTAAAGCAATGCTATACAAAGAGGTTTGATTAAACTTATTTTATAATGGTTTAAAAATAGGATAGTTTTTTAATACAAGAGAATTAGCTTCGTTTAAGTAAACCAATGCTATAGGTTTGTGCGAGCAATTTTAGAACTACCATGGGAGCATATATGTAGTAATAGCAATCAACATGTGTTTCTAAAAATGCATATTTAATTTTGAGATTGATAAAGTTTTGATTGACAATTCTAATTTAAAAAATATTTAAAAAATTGTTTTATTAAACACTATTTTCTTTTTATAACTATGTTTTAATTATCACATAAGATCTATAATTTATTAAATATCTAGTTTCATAGGACATATATAGAATCTAGTTCTTACTTTACTAAACACTAGATATTTAAAATCTTATTTCAATAACTACTTACTAATATATTTGTAAAATAATCCAACAAACACCCAAAACATATATTGAAAAACTATCTTGCAGTTGATAAAATATGTTATTCTTAAATATGTTTCAACATATTTTTGTTGAAATGGTGAAAGTAATTTCATTGGTTAAAAAATAAATAATAACTTAAAGATCATAATTTTAATACCTAACATATCTTTTAAAAAAACTAGAAAATCATAGTTGTGTCTCATATTTTATATAACCTTCACTTTTCTGTCTTAGTTTTCCAAAAACATTAATTTCCACATACATGTAATTGCATGTTTCACTTAATGATAATTTCTCATCCCTAAGGATATCCTTTCAACTACTAAAAACCTATGAAGCCAAGAATACAATAATCCATAGCTTAGGGAAATCAACGATTATGTTGTAAGTGTTAGCAAGTCTAGCAAAGCATCTTAAGAAAGTTTCACAATTAATATAATGTTCAATGTTGATATAATAGTAAACATTGAGATTAGTGGTGAGAGGGGTATAAATGTACGTCTATGGAAAATTAGTATAATGTGGTTGCAAATGGAGTTAGCATCACCACTTTGATTATTAATTCTTCTCTGGTTTGAAGTTTTTATTTTAAATTTTTATTAAGTGGTTAGAAAAGTGATTTTCCTTTGATTGTAATGATATAGAATGATCCTCATTTCATGATTGACAATAAAAATATATTTTAAATTTCTTTTGCAAGAGAATTATTCAATTCCCTTCTATAAGGGGTTAAAGGGCCCTTAAAGACAATGAAGGTTTCAAATTTGAACCTTGTTCAAGTTGCGAGGATGCTTTCATTATCATATATCGTTGATTCATATTAGGGTGAATGAAAGTTAATGATGATGTCTCGTAACATGGTAGTGGCAAGGAAAATATGGAAAAACAACAATCTATTGACTTGGAGGGATGATTTATGGTACTCTTACAACTAATTTGGATATAGTGTAAGAAGATTAAGTTCAAGAAATCAAATCATATAGATGATCTGATCTACAACATATTTGATGCTCAATGTAAGATGATTTATGATACTCTTACAACATATTTGATCAAAGCATCTACCTCTGATATTTTGAGAGCATAACAAAGGGGGAGAGATTCTATAGTAGTCATATAGGTCATAGTGTCAAAGGAAACTCCATAGTGAGTGCCTCTTTCTTTGTATTTGCATTTCCATAACTAAAGAAAAGAGATCATAGCATAGGCATCACTTTCTAGATGGGTTTTCTCCCATATTGGGTTTTCCAGGATATACCTTGTATTCATTTTTGTTTTTGTTTTTTTATCATTTATTTCATTTTCATAATTCAGTATTTCATAAATTCAAGCAAAGCTAGAAATTAACTAATTTGGGATCTAAGGAAACAAAATGAAAACAAGATTTCATAATAGTTTAAGATTTGTTGTGATGAATTGTTCCAGTGGATTATCCACAACAATTTATAGATTATATTGGTATCAGAGCCATTTTCTTTGGGATCACTGTGGAATGTTACAAGATTTAGGAATTGGCTTAAAGAAAAAGTCACATAACCCTAGCCATGGAAGATGAGTCTATTCACAACAACCCTCGATCTCTAGTAGCAGAGATATTTGCAAGGCTCGAAGAACAAGTTGTTGATATATCTCGCAATATGGCCCTGCTCATGGTGACTCTAGAAAACAAGCTTGATTCGTTTGAGGAGGTTGGAGGCTCTAACTCAGAGATTAGATTAGAGGGGAAAACAATTAAAAATAAAGACTCGAAAAAGGAGTCGAGGAAAGAGACTGAGAAATAGAAAGCAAGGTCTAATGCCATTATTACTTCATAATCCTTATTTAAAATGAAAGTGAAAGTGTATATCAAGCCATACCAAGGTGAGATTGATGTAATAAATTGATTTATTGGTTGCAACAATTAGATATCTGATTAAGTGTCCACCATATATATTAAGAGAAGATGATTTCATTTGCCAAACCAAAATTAGAGGGTCATGCATTATCTTGGTGGGAAAGTCACATTGAAACAATTAGGTTGGAGGGTGATCCAACAGTAACTAAGTGAGAGGATTACAAAACCATCATTAAGTCCTAGTTCTACCATGTTGGGTATGTAAAGGACCAATGGATGTGTTGGCATTAATTCAAACAAAGGTTGTTGGTTGTGAAGCCTGATTATCTTCCTGATTCAAAGGTCTTTGTTTTCAGCTATGTTTATACCCCATGAAGAGTTTAAACAATGGGGGGATATGATTCCACAAGAGAGAGGGGTCCAAGGGGAAATTATTCATGGGTATTAACCCAACCCAGATTCCTTAAATTATTATCATTGTGTATAACCTTCTATTTTGTTGTTCATTGTTCTGAAAGCCACTCATTAAACTCATGTAAGAGGGTGGGTGTGAGAGTCACATCCCTTAGCAATTGGAGAGAATGGGGATTAAGAACAATCAACATTGGGTAGAGTGAGCAGTCAACTGGCTTGAAGGAAAGAAAATTTGTATGGCGAAAGATGATAGTTTTTTGCATGCAAATTTTGGGCAGCAAGAGAGGAGATTAGTGATGAGAAGAGTGCCAACCATGTTGTTCTTGAAGGAAGCCAATGTTTGGCTATGTTTTATGTTGGATATGTGGCCTGTATGCTTGTAATAATGGGTTGTAAGCTTGTAGGATTGGAAATAGAATGGTATTTGCTTCTCCTTTCAATCTCTGCAATATATCCCTGTCATTGATCTAGCGATTGCGCATTCAATGGTCATGACTTAATCTGACTTAATATGATCATTTTTTATATCAACCACAATCGTCGATATTTGGGTTTATGAGACCTGATGATCTAGACCAATTGCGGGATTAGAACTAGCGAGTTATTTAATTCTTCTTTCACTCTCCGCAATTCATCCTTGTCATTGATTTGGCTTGTAGATATGACGGTCATGATCCTCCAATAGTCCTCAAGCCCATGGTCACTCATATGACCGACATCCATAATATTAGAGAATCAACACAATCAATTTCTTGATTGGACAACTGTTGAAGCTTCTCACCTTGATCTTACGCTCTTCCTTTCGAGCTTTGATCTCTGCATATTGTTTGCTTTTCCTCCTGAGCTTATGCTTTTCCTATTCACCATCGTCATTGTTGTTCTTTCCATCAATGACAAGCATGCTCTTCCTATAAAAACATGCCAACATTACTTACAGCCATGACCAAGCCGTTCCATCTTTCTGGCAATGAGAATAAGAATAAAAGAGCCATGGCCTTATCATCAAATTCCAGTTTTACATAACTTAGCTGATTAGTAACCGTATTAAATTCATTTAAATGACCTGCAACAAACCCACCTTCCGACATCTTCATATTAAATAATATCTTCATTGGAAATACGTTATTGGACAACAGGGTTTTTCATACAGTTTAGCCTATGCATCCATCAGCTCCTTCATTGTCTTTTCTTTTGAAATATTGAAAGCCACTAATGCTATCAGGATCAACCATATCGTCCTTATGCCCAACAAACTCCCACTCTTCATCCTTCATGGCCATCCTATTCTTTTCTATTCCACCCAATGGTAGGAATATATCCTTCAGATTTAAATAATCTTCCATATCCATCTTCCATAACTGGTAGTTTTTTCTGTTAAATTTCTTGACCCTGAACTTTCCATCTTCCGCCATTATTCCCACTCGAACCAGGAACCCTCTTTTCCTACAAGTTAGCTTTCGCTCCGATACTAGTTGTTAGAAAAACAAGATTGCAGAGAAATAAAATAAAAACAAATGCAGAAATAAAACATAGAAGATACACAATACAATAGAGACACATATATATGTGGTTCACCTAGTGTGGGCTACATCCACCAGAGAAATTTCCAGGTCCTTCCTCTTTATTATCTATAAAATGAAGGGATACAACCTAAAAAACACCCACTGTAACATTTCTCTCATAAAATAGGGTTTCCTTCTAGGGAAAAAAACTGTAACAGAACTTCTACCATCAGATCTGCGACCTTATAATGAACAGTCCATATTTACTATGAAATTACAATATACATTTAAAGGGAAATTTTCCTTTAGGGGCTTCACCCCCGAACCCCTACTTTCCCTTGGACCCCCTAG
>JASDQU011029481.1:14685-31076 GCA_032191745.1 Picea mariana
CAGTCAATCACGAACTCTCTTAGCATGAGACGAAAATTAGATGGAGTAAGAAAAACTGTCTGTCATAAAACAAGATATCTCATATACAGATGCATAACCCACAAACTAGAATATCAGTTAAAACTTTACAGTAGGGAGCTCTTCTCTACCATCGATAGATACCAAAATGGCGAAAACGCCTACATATACTCAAAACAACAACATCAACAAAATCAAGATGTTGCATTAAACACATTGCGTCTGCATGGATTCTGACAATCTGCATCTGCAGTCTCTGAATGATCATGCACCTATGGCAGACGCAATCGAACTCCTGACAGCTCCGTGGGTGAATCGATGTGCCTTTAATTCATCGTCGAACTTTCCCATTATGGCGGAGGTGATGTCTAACCACCACCAACTGCTTCAATAACTGCTTCATTGGGATTGAGGATGGCCCGACCAACTCAGCACTTCTGCAACGTGGAAGACCCTTCGCGCTGCCACCTAGATTAGCTAAACGACCCAGTGAATAGGCGTGGAGGCCAGCGTGAAGGATGGGGTGCATAACGGAGGTGGTGGCACCGAGACTACAAGGGTGTGATATGAAGCTATGAGGTGTGAGGGATGTTACAGGGGAAGACACATGACGGATGACAATAAGCGGAGGGGGCAGGAGACAAGATATAATGGGTACATTAAGGATGACGTGTGAAGTGAGAGGGACACATGGTGGGTGGTGAGTGGATGATGAGATGGGGGAAGGGACCTTGTAGACCAAAGAAGGGGAGGCAGACAGATGTCAGAGGATGAGGAAAGACTAAAGAAAGAGAGCCTCATCGCATGGCCAGGAGGAGAACAGATGGCACAAAAGATTACACGACAGGGAAGGGGCCCACTTTGGTTAAACGCAGAAGGACAGAGGATGTCCAGGTTTCCTGTGCGTCGTTGATCCGGGCGCTCAAATCGCAACCGTCGAAGAGATGCGTCCTTGATTCTGGACCCCCCCCCCGCTCCGCTTAAAGGTAGAAAGGCGGGGGCGGTCCAGAATATCCTTGCACATCATCGATCCAGGCGCTCTGATCATGATCGTTGAAGAGGTGCGCCCTTGATTCCAGACCCCCCCCTTCCCCTTAAAGGTAGAAAGGTGAGGGGGCTCCAGAATCCTTTGTGGGCCGCTGATCCAAGCGCTTGAATTTTCGCCATCCAAACTTGCTTGCCACTCACCACAAGTGCATTTTGATTCTGGTACTTAGGGTAAGTGGGTTTTTAACCCACTCCTTTGCATTCTAACCCACCAACAAGAAATATCGCTAATAGAAGGGTATATTTTTTGTGTGTTGTGTGATATTTGTCTTTCCAGTTTTTTCTTTTGTTGTTTTTATTTCCAATTAGTATATTTCATTATGTGTGTTGAAATTTTAGCAAGGAAAAACACAAAGTAGTAAAGTATCTAGGTGTTGGGAATTGAGGTTTTAACAATGGGGTCAGGAATTTGTTCAAGTCTATGTTCCTTTGACACTAGGATCATCTCCTAATCATGGTTGAGGAGTATTCCTACTCAGGGATGAACTACTAGGGAGATCTTGAGATACTTTTGCCAGCAGGCCGAGCATGGGGACCTGATGATAAGGGAAATTATGTGTATGTGTTATTTATATCTGTTTATTTCATTATTTGGATATGTTAATATATGATATTGACAATATATGTATGGGAAACTTGCAAACATAGCATCGGTGAGACCAGCAAAGTAGGAAACGACCAGGGAGGCTAATACATCTTCCAACCCTAGACCAGTAGGGTCTAGGGAGGGGAGGATGTGTAGGAAGATATGGAGGACCTCTACCAAAGGTTATATATTTTGTCGATCAGGGTATTAGAGCATGGGTGGAATACCATGGATGACCACTATATAGGTGCTTGCATCAGGGTGTGAGGTGAGTGGCACCCTATCCTGTGGAGGGTAGGATCCACTGCGAGGTAGGTAGTAAAAGACCTCACATCATGGGACATGATGCCCTTGGCAAATATTGTGCCATCTGTTGGCGACGGAAGTCACTCCTGAATTGCAGCAGGAGAAGAGCCCGACGCCCATCAGTTTATGTCACGATTTGTTTATAAAAGGGTTGATCGAATGGAAGTAAACTCAAAACGATATTGTTTCAACTCCGAAACTAGGCTAGGCATGCATGGGCAAGGGAGGTCTTAGATAAACTTCAGACAACGAGTTGTAGTAAGGGTGAGTAGGGGGAAGACTTGTATAAGAGAACTGCAAAGGTTTGTCGTAAACATCAGGTTTCTAATAGACTGTAGGAGAAAACATCTAAATGCAAGATCTTCTTACATTCAAATGCAGAAAACTGGAGAATACAACAATGCAACAATAAATCCTTTNAATTGCAATGATTCACGCAAATCAGTCGATCATGAACTCTCTCAGTATGAGATGAAAACTAGATGGGGTGAGAAGAATGTCTGTCATTAAACAAGAAATCTTACATACAAATGCATAACCAGAGAACTAGAGTATCTGTTAAAACTTTACAGTCAGGAGCTTTGCTCAACCATCAATCCTTTGAAAAATATCAAAACTAAGTATATATACTCCTAAACATTTGCCCAACAGAGACCTACTAGAATTTCGGGATGAGGAGTCTCTTCAATCAAATCTGATCTTCACTCCTCTATCATACGCCACCTTAATTCTGCATGGCTCGCGTTAGGGGGTAGTTGAGCCCTTAAATGTTGAATTAGTGTGTGCAGGCTTCCCTAGCGAGTCGAGGACTCGGCGTGGCTTCCATGAAAAGAACCAGTAAAGCGGACCATCTCGGGTAGAGTTTCAGATGGGACATCCATACCTTGCAATTAATGCGTGAGGCAAGGTTTCAACCACCCTCTCTCTTCTTCATTCGTTTCAGGCAGGTATCAGGATTTATATCACGTCGAACAAGCATCTGGAGAACACAATGCCCCCCTTATGAAACCCAACTCAGCGTTTTTGGCCCCCTTTGTACAGCCCTTTCTACTCCCTCAAGTGACCACGGGTTGTGACCCTACGCCTATCTTCCTGAGTACTTTCAGCGTTTCGGGGTTTGTGGATAGGAAGGAGTAGGCCTTTTCTCTTCAAAATCGTGATGGGCGAAATGCCGGGAGGGCCTAACGATCACCACGCATCCCCCCACTGATCCGACGGCCGTGAACTAATTCAGTAATACTATGGGCCCAGGTCTAAGACGACTTCATCGCTTCACGCTTCAAGGATATGAAAGAGCTACTACTTGCCCTTCGAAATCGCGACGGGCGAAAACACAAAGAACCTAATCGTGCACCATGTGTTCCTCCAGGATGAACGGCTAAGATCACTTTCGGCACTTTGGGACCTGTCTTGCCAAATGATAAATATTAGCGCCCCTCCTTCAGGCCTGCTCCCTTGTGACCCGGTGCCAAAACCATGGGCCCGATTCTGGGCACTATCGGCGCTTCAGGATTCGCGGTTTTGAGATGTGAAATGACGAGGGGCACTTACCCCTCGAACTCCCGAATGCCGACATACCACGGATGTGCACCGCGTGTCCTCAATATGAATGGCCGAGGAAGCATTCATTATTTGAAAGGGGGCTACCTTCATTCCTAGGCTCGCTTGACGTGACCTGGCGCTAGGACTATGGGCTCGGCTCCAAAGGTGCCCTCGGCATTTCACCAATCGGCAATTTCAGCTGTAATGAATGGGAGGTCCCTTGTCTCCCAAAATGTCGATCCCCGCAATGTTGACTGGCTGCCATCTGTCTTAACTGGATCGGGTGACCCAGATCTACCTTGAACTATGGGTGCTACCTTTCGTGCTAAATCCCAGGCAACTTGGCAGCCCGAAATCCCGATGATCGTCGATCAGTTTATAGGTGGATCTCGGTTGTTGACAACAAACTTCGCCCACTCGGTTGACTTGTGACCCGAAAAGAGATCCTCCCACTCTGTGCTTGGGCGCTTCCTGTGCAACCTGCAGACCTGGGTACTTTCGTTCCCAAGACAAAAAATGTCGCTAACATTAGGCTCCATGGGGGATAGAGTCATCCATGTGATGCTCTAAGGACTCATTTTGCAGTTCCAGTGCCTTGTTGTTGAGCTATGGAGTCATTTACTAAGTCAAAAAATAAAAATAAACATAGAAAAAGAACCAAAAGGACAATATTTACAAAACACAGTAGCCACCGAAGGCTCAGACAAAACATTTCTTTAGAAAATGCCCATTCACTAGGTTGTTGAAAACCTCTTCACCCTCCAAATCTTGCAACTTGTAAGTGTTGTTTGAGAAAACCTCAAAGATTTTGAAGGCGCCGATCCAGAGGGCATCGAACTTGTTGTGTTTTCCTTTATCCTGTCTGGGTTCATCCCACTTAAGTACCAAATCCCCGATCTCAAACTCTTTCTTCCTGACCTTCCTGTCAAAATCCCATTTGACCTTTTGTTGATGACTATGAGCTGCGTCCCTCACCTGTTCCCTGATCTATTGTACTTCCATTATCTGATGAATCCTTCTGATCATATGATCTGGCTCTCCTTCATAATCTTGAAAGAACTTCACCACATCTAAGGCAAGCTGAGTGGGAAAAACCACCTCTGCTCCGTAGAACAGCTGAAAAGGTGAGGTGCCCAGGGATTTCTTCATTGTCACTCAATCATCCCATAGAGAAAATTTCAACTTTGAATCCCAGGCCCTTTTGTTGTCCTCCAATAGTCTTTTGATGATCCTTATCAGGCTTTTGTTGGAGGACTCTGCCAAACCATTGCCCTGGGGATAGTAGGGGGTGGAGTGGATTAGCGAGATATGGAACTACTCATAGAGCTTAATTAGAGGCTCATACTTGAAAGAGGCAACATTATCAGTGACGATTCTGCTGGGACAGCCAAATCTGGCTATGATATCTTCCACGAAGCTGATAATTACTTTGTGTGATGTACTTTTGGTGGGGGAAGCTTCTATCCACTTAGTGAAATAATCAGTTGTAGTTAGGATCCATCTGTGTTGTCCACTTGAGGGAGGATGGATTTCCCCGATGAAGTCTAGCCCTCACTGTTGAAAAGGTGCTGAAGCCACTACAGGCTTCAGTGGTAGTGGTCTAAGCTGCTGCTTTCCTGAGAAATTTTGGCATTTGATACAGGCCCTGATTTCTCTGCTGACATCAACGAATAAAGTGGGCCAGTAATACCCATCCCTTAGGATTTTGTGAGCTGTGGTCTTCCAGAAATGATGCCCCCCACAAAGGCCTTCATGGAAATCGAGCATAAATTTCTGGGCTTCTGGTGGGTTCAAACATCTCAGCAGCATCCCCAGAGGGTCTCTCCAGTACAATACTTGCTCAATGAGGCAATATCTGACTACCTTGAGCTTTAAATCTCTCGCCTTACTTTTACCCATTCCATCCGGGGGCTTCAACTCTTGCAGAAAGTACAAAATGTCACGATACCAGGCACATTCTTCCAGTGATAAGCCATCCTGAGAGGTTTGGTAGGGAAACTCGGCTTGCTGAGTTCCTGAGCAAGTGTTGATGAAAGTAACCCCCAAGGCTTCGCAATTGGATTTATCCAGAAGCTTGGCTAAACCTTGCCCCTTAACCAACTTGGTGGGCTTTATCTCCAAGTCAAATTCCAGGATTCTAGCGATCCATCTACCTCTTCTCCCATCTATATCTGGTTGTACAAGGATGTCCTTCACAGAAGCCAAAGGAATGTATGTAGTCACTTTTGAGTGCAGGACATAGACTCTGAAAGATTTGAGAGCTTTCACTAAGGCATAAGCCTATTTCTCCATGATTTCATACCTAATCTCTGCATCTCTTAATGCCTTGTTGAAGAAGGCAATGGGTTGTTCTCTCCCTTCCTCATTTCTCTGCAACAAGACCGTTGCTATTGTATCAAAAGAGGCAAAAGAGAAAATTAGGAACTCTTTGGAATAGTCAGGACTGATCAACACAGGTGCCTGAGTCAATGCCCTTTTTATTTGGATAAAAGATTCCTTGGGTTCAGCTGTCCATTTCACTTCATTTCCCTTCCTGAGCATGGTTGTGATGTGTTTCACCAACTCAACAAAATTTGAGATGAATCTCCTCAAGAAATTAATCTTTCCCAAAAATGCCTGAACTTCCTTCTTGGATATAGGAAGTGACAAGGTTTGAATTGCCTCCACTCTGCTAGGATCAATTCTTAGCCCTTCCACTGATACTATATGGCCTAATAGCTTGCCCTCCATCATAGCAAACAAGGATTTCTTGGGATTTAGGGAAATACCAAACCTCTGGCACTTCGAGAAAACTCTCCTTAAGTGATAGCAGTGCTCTTTATTAGAGCTGGAGAAGACTATGATGTCATCTACGTAGATCACTACGAACTGGTCTTTCTCCCTGATGAAGGCTATCTCCATCGCTCACTGAAATGTTGCTCCTGCATTCATTAGTCTGAATGGTATTTTGGCATACATGAATGTGCCCCAAGGGGTGGTGAAGGTTGTCTTTTCCCTGTCCTCAGGCATGATCGATATCTGATTATAGCCAGAAAACCCATCGATCATGGATATCCTGGACGCACCAGTTACCCTCTATACTATGTGTTCCATCTTAGGTAGGGGGTAATTGTCTTTCTTTGAGCTCCTATTCAGGTTCCTGAAGTCGACACAAAGCCTAATTTCTCCACTTTTCTTCCCCACTGAGACCAAATTTGCCACCCATTCGGAATATCTCAATGGGATGATGATCCGGGCCTCTAACAACTTCTTCAATTCTTTCTCCATGACATGCAACAACATGGGATTTATCTGTCTTAGCTTCTGCCTAAATGGCCTAGCCTCTTCCTTCAGTGGGATCTTGTGCTCAATGACATATGTGTCATAAGTCTTGAGGTCTTCGTAGGTCCATGCAAACACATAAGCGAATTCCTTCAGTAATTCAGTATATTTCGTCCTCTGTTCATTGGTCAGGCTACTTGATAATTTGACAAACCTAGGCTCCTCCTGTGTGCCAATGTTGCATTCGGCTGTATCAACATCTTCATTTGAAACCTTACCCTTTACTACCACATCGTTCCCATCGAACAGTCTTTCTAAGGGGACTAATCCCCTCAGAATGTGATTGCTCAGCAACTGAATAATCTGGTGATTAGCAATTTTGTTTAAAAACACCTCAGGGTGAGGGTCACCTTCTGGGTCAGGATCCTGATCAATGTGAAACACTGAAAATTCATCAACTGATTGGAGAAACTTTTGGATTTCTATATCATCTCCGAATACCTTCCAATGCTTGACATTGTCCAGTACAGAGGGCCTATATTTTATTTCAACATCTTTTTTGACCATAGGCGGCAGAGGAACTTTGATCAAACTAGCTGAGACAGCTAAAGAATCAGCTGAAGTATTTTCCCCCCTTGGAATGAAAGAAATGTTAAAATCCAAGAAGAAATTATCTATCAGGTCCCACACTTCGTTTCTGTAATTTCTAAGCCGGGGATTATTAGCACGATAAGCATTTCTGACTTGCTAGATAATCAACTCGGCATCTCCAAATATTTCTCTCTTTAATTCCCATTTCCTTTGCAGCCCTCATACCCAGAACAAGAGCTTCATACTCTTCCACATTATTGGTGGTTTCGAATTCTAGCTTGTATGACAGGGATATGGCCTCTTGACAAGGTGATATGAAGACCACTCCAGCACCGGCGCCTTCGTTAGAAGAAGCTCCATCAAAAAACACCTTCCAAACAGAGGGGGTTGGAGGGGGAATCGGATAATCAAGACTGGGCTGCTTTCTGACTTGGAAAGGGTCTTCAGGAGCATCAGTGAGCTGCAATAAACTAGACCCATAATCGGTGTCAAGTGCAAAGATGGGATGATTGGTGGGGTTTGCTTCGTCACTAACAATGTAGGCCAATTGAGCTTCTCTATATAGCCTCCTTTGTTCCCCTCCGAAGACTAGAATGGTGGCATACGTGAGATCCATCTGAATGTTCCACCAAGATTTTTAATCCAAGATCTAGACAACAACATGCCAAATTTGGGGGGGACGTCAGCTACCACAATATCCATGACCACACTCTTCATGGGCAGCTGAAACAAAGAAACCACCAGGTCTTTGATGACTCCTAGACACTGCACTCTCCTTGAATCGAAAGACTATAAATCATGATAAGTTTTGGTCACCTCCAGTCCCAATTCTTCCATTACTATTTTGGGCATAAGGTTATGGGAAAACCCCTGAATCCATGAGGTAGTTATGCAACACTTTATCATGTATGTTCAGGGATGTATAGAAGGGAGGGGATGAATCATCTCTGTCTTCTACCATTAGCCCTAAGACAACTGTTGGCTTTTCATCTTGGAGATTTATTGAGTCAGTGGAAGGCTGGGGGGGTTCAGATTGTAGCAGCTTGGAGAGGGACTTTTTGAAATCTTCATTTTTAACTAGTTTAGATAGGGGGACAGGAATTCTAATCTTCTGAATCTCATGCTCAAAATTGAAGGAGGGAATAGGCTTGGGAACTTCCCTTACCTCAGTGACAGGTTCCTTGGCTGCTGGTGAAGCATTTTGAGTTTTATTCTCTTTAGTAGTGGTTGTTGCAGCTTTAATAGGCGTTTCTGCTATGGGGGGCTGATCCTGGTTATCAAAATCCCCTTCTTTCTTTTTTGACCTGAGATTATATCTATTAGGAGTGCTGCTGGATTTTCCCCTCTATTCAACTCGTTGATTTGAGTGTTGATAAGGGATTCTTCATATGCAGATTGATTCAAATGAGGAAATGGAGAAGTGTCCTCGATGCAGTGGATCTCAGGGTCGAGTTCATCCACCTCCTCCCCTTCCTCATGAGAAACTAGGTTGTTTTGGAGAGGGGTCTGAATCCTCTGATCATCTCTATCTCTGCTCCTTTGTTCCCTAGGAAAACCATGTGGAACATTGTTATTAGGATTCCTGAAACCTATACTATCTGTATTTTGGGGATTTCTATAGATGGGATTCCCTTCTAATTCCCATCTCTCAATCCTGGCAGAAAGTGATTTTAGCACTCTAGTTGTCTCTTCTGTCTGAAGGGGCAGGGGAGAGGAACTGGATGGGGAAACTTCAGGCCTCTTCCTAGATATGTTTCTACCAGTAGTGTTCCTGAGTCGATCAACAACCAATATGTTAGATTCCACCTCCACGTCTTCATCCTTCATGTGGGCCAGAGTAGTGGCTCTTCTTTCCCTCAACATGAGGCAGAAATCAAGATCAAAGGCACTAGCATAAGTGATCTTTGCTGAGGATTTGTAGGGTTTTATCTCAGTAGGGATTTTATTGTACATTTTATTGAATCTCTTGGAGAAGTTGGAGACAGACTCTCCTTCCTTTCTCTTCAAAGACCCAAACTCTGTCATGTAATACATGAAGTCTTTTTTATCTCCCCACTGTCTCAAAAAGGCACTATCCAAAGCTTCAATCCCATCAATAGATCCAGGAGGCAGGGCCTTGAACCATTTTCTAGACTCACCTTGAAGGCTATGGACAAAAATCCTCATCCATATGTTTGCATGCATAATAACATTATCATCTATAAAACTGTAAAAGGCTTCTAGGTGTTCTTCTGCAGTTATGTCCCCCTCGCCTGTAAACTTGGGCAACTGCTTGAGGTAACCATCTGCTGGGAGGGCATTGAGAGGCTGAGGTAACACAAGGGGAGCATACCTAGCGGCTATGATGGCCTCCATTATGGTCATTGGTGGATTTTCTCCTGCCATAGGAATATTATGTGGAGGAGAATAAGGAGGAGAAGGAGCTCGCAAAGAGGATACTGAGGATGAGCTTCTAAGGGGAGTGGGAAATAATAGGGGATGTAGGGAGAAGGCTAGCGAGCTTAAGCCGACGGATGTTTCTCTTTGTGCAGAAGTGGCAACAGTAACAAGAGGAGGAGCGGTAGAGCCAGGAGTAGGGAAATCTTCTGTGGCCCTGGGTCTACACCAAGGTACAACTTTAGGGGAGAGAGGAGTGACAAGTATTTCTCCCTCCAATCCCAGACCAAAGGGGGAAACCTCAATAGGAACACTCCCGAAATTCAGGAAACGGGAAACTTCCGAAAGAGGTCTACTAAGAAACTGAGGAGGAAAAAATGGAGTTCCTACAGAAGGAGATGGCAGATTACCTGGTTTGGCAGCGACAGCTTCTCCTTCAAAGGCCTTTCCTTTTTCGAGAACCACCTCTGGATCAGCTTCAGGTGTAGCTAGAGGCAGCTGTGGGTGGGACCATGTGTGCCTGCCTTTGAAAGATAAAATTGACACGGCAGGTTCGCCACAATGGAGTCGTCATGATGGAGTCATCAGGTGCACAGTAGAAATCTTTAAAGGCTCTGGTACATGATGCACCTTCAGAATCAGAGGCTCAATGTCGTTCAATATCGGGGAAAAATTTCAACTTCGTCCCCGACAACGGTGCCAGAAATGTTGGCGACGAAAGTCACTCCTAGATTGCAGTAGGAGCAGAGCCCGACGCCCATTAGTTTATGTCACGATTTGTTTATAAAAGGGGTGATCGAATGGAAGTACACTTAAAACGATATTGTTTCAACTCTGAAACTAGGCCAGGAATGCATGGGCAAGTGAGGTCTTAGATAAACTTTAGACAACGAGTTGTAGTAAGGGTGAGTAGGGGGAAGAATTGTATAAGAGAACTGCAAAGGTTTGTCGTAAACATCAGGTTTCTAACAGACTGTAGGAGAAAACATCTAAACGTGGGATCTTCTTACATTCAAATGCATAAAACCGGAGAATACAACAATGCAACAATAAATCCTTTATCATAACATAATTGCAATGATTCGCACGAATCAGTCGATCATGAACTCTCTCAGCATGAGATTAAAACTAGATGGGGTGAGAAGACAGTCTGTCATTAAACAAGAAATCTTACATACAGATGCATAACCAGAGAACTAGAGTATATGTTAAAACTTTACAGTCGGGAGCTTTGCTCAACCATCAATCCTTTGAAAAATATCAAAACTAAGTATATATACTCCCAAACATTTTCCCAACAGAGACCTACTAGAATTTTGGGATGAGGAGTCTCTTCAATCAAATTTGATCTTCACTCCTCTGTCATATGCCACCTTAATTCTACATGGCTCGCACCAGGGGGTATATGAGCCCTTAAATGTTGAATTAGTGTGTGCAGGCTTCCCTGGCGAGTCGAGGACTCGACGTGGCTTCCATGAAAAGAACCAGTACAACGGACCATCTCGGGTAGAATTTCAGCTAGGACATCCATACCCTGCAATTAATGCGTGAGGCGAGGTTTCAACCACCCTCTCTCTTTTTCATTCATTTCAGGAAGGTATCGAGATTTAGGTCACGTCGAATCGGCATCTAGAGAACACAATGCCCCCCTTCTGAAACCCAACTCGATGCTTTTGGCCCCCTTTGTACAGCCCTTTCTACTCCCTCAAGTGACCACGGGCTGTGACCCTACGCCTATATTCCTGAGTGCTTTTGGTGTTTCAGGGTTCGTGGATAGGAAGGAGTAGGCCTTTTCTCTTCAAAATCGCGATGGGCGAAATGCCGGGAGGGCCTAACGGTCACCACGCATCCCCCCACTGATCTGACGGTCGTGATCTAATTCGGTAATACTGTGGGCCCAGGTCCGAGATGACTTCACCACTTCGCGCTTCGAGGATATGAAAGAGCTGCTACTTGTGCTTTAAAATCGGGACAGGCAAAAACACGAAGAACCTAATTGCACACCATGTGTTCCTCCGGGATGAACGACTAAGATCGCTCTCGGCACTTTGGGACCCATCTTGCCAAATGATAAATATTAGCGCCCCTCCTTCAGGCCTGTTCCCTTGTGACCCGGCGCCAAAACCATGGGCCCAATTCTGGGCTCTATCGACGCTTTGGGATTTGCGGTTTCGAGATGTGAAATGACGAGGGGTGCTTACCCCTCGAACTCCCAAATGTCGACATGGCATGGATGTGAGCTGTGTGTCCTCAAGATGAATGGCCGAGGAAGCATTCATTATTTGAAAGGGGGTTTCCTTCATTCCTAGGCTCGCTTGACGTGACCTGGCACTAGGACTGTGGGCTCGGCTCCAAAGGTGCCCTTGACATTTCGCCGATTGGAAATTTTAGCTGCAATGAATGGGAGGTCCCTTATCTCCCAAAACACTGATCCCCACAATGCTGACTGGCTGCCACCTATCTTAACTGGATCGGGTGACCCAGATCTACCTTGAACTATGGGTGCTACCTTTCGTGCTAAATCCCGGGCAACTTGGCAGCCCGAAATCTCGATGACCGTCGATCAGTTTATAGGTGGATCTCGGCTGCTGACAACAAACTTCACCCACTCGCTTGACTTGTGACCCAAAAAGAGATCCTCCTGCTCTGCACTTGGGCGCTTCTTATGCAACCTGCAGACCTGGGTACTTTCCTTCCCAAGACAAAAATTGTCACCAACACCATCCGATGAGGATAAGAATTAGGGAGTGTAGGTGCCCCCCATTGTTTCTTCTTATGTAGCATGTGATGGACATGCTAGCTATATAATAGAGTAGTGGACTCAAACCAATACAACATTGTGTATTATTTTTGGTTTTTTGAATAATATTATGTTGATGGACATACATATGCATGTGTTTGATGATAAATGCAAATGTACAATGTATGGTATATATTGATGGGTATGCATGATAGTGTAGAAATGAATGCAAATGGTTATCTTCTTGTAGATGCATGTGCTAAATGTCAATCTAGGATGTGATTTTCAATGTTATTTATAAAGCTATTGTGACTTATAAGTACATGATTGAATGTAATGGATTAAAATGATCGCACCAATAGTCGAACACGTAGATGTTTCCTAAACAAACATAGGTGGGGCACATGATACACACCATTCAACTCCATTACTAGAAGTTGGGAATCTAAACAAACATGTAGGTGATGAATGTGATGATTAAGGGAATTGACCAAAAAACATATCACTGCATCGTATTCATCTTGATTATGGTTGCATATTTAACACAAACACCACTAGAATAAATGAGGGTAAGTGTGGGGGTAAAAAAATCCCAAGCTATCAAGGTTAGATTCTGGGAATGATAACTCGCACCATCATCATAACCAATGTAGAAGGAGGACAAAGGGTCCATATGAAAGGTGCAAGAAGATAATAGATGAGATGTAAGTTGTTCAATATGGATCCAACCAAAAATCTATGATCTATACACTATACAGAGATAAATGAAAGGGAGCGATCACATGTGGTTGTGATGGGCATCTCCAGAGAAAGGAATCTATTGGAACTCTGATCCTAGAGAGGTGGAGACATAAATAATGTGAGAGGTATGGGCACTAGGATAAGATGTGGGAGGACCAAGCTCAACGACAGGGGTTGGACCAGATTCGAATAAGAGATTACAATGAGGTGCTAGGTTTTTGGTCATTAGGGTTGGTGCCTCGTGCCAAGCAGAGTCCAACTAAAGGAGAACATGTAGGGAATATCGATACTAGGGGATACAAGGAAAATGGTGAGAATAATGACCATAGGTTCCGCATAAGGCACATGGGTGGTTTGTACACAAGGACTTTAGACATTTTGTGACTGATTCAATGAACATGATTTCCACGATAAGGATGGAAGAGTCAGTGTCTAAGTCATGTGCATTGTAGAGCTCTTTCAATTTAGGAAGCCTAGGGAAATTAAAGGTAGGATGGCCAAGGAGATCACACAGGGAACAAGGAAAGGTATGTTGGGAGGTAGTAACTTGTGTGGCCATAGATGGGTTGGGAGAGTCTGTGGTGGCTTTTTCTTTGGCCTTCCCCCCTTTATTATCTTTCTTTGTTTTGGGTTGGGTTTGAGGTGGAGCCTGCGATGGTGTAGAGGGGATGTGAGCAGGTTCTGATAAAATCTCGTTAAGGGTGGGAGGAGAGGTGGAGGTTTTGGTTGCGTAGCTGGTTGTGGGACACCTGTGTGCATAGGGATAGGTTGCACAAGGGGCAAAGATAAATATGGTATAGGAATAGAGCTCATAGGTAGGGTGGATGAAAGGTCCAAATACCACACTGAAATTCCTAAGGTGAGGTTGGGCAGGTTAAGGGTAGCCATAACTAGGGTACTAACAATACAAGAGGTGAGAACAAGAAAGGTACATGTCCAAAGGGATAGTGTGAATGTGGTTGTCGCATGCCTGGTGGAGGCATAGAGGAAACATGGGTGGAAGGTCTAGGAGAGGGTTGCAGATGTGAGGCTGCTAGTCCATGGATGGATGACACCATGCAAACATTAGACGAACTAGATGTGATGACTGTAGGAGGGGGTACGTAGTATGCACCTAATAGAATAGAGCCTTTGTAGACTCTGGGGCTAATGTCGTTGAGAGAGGTAATGGTTCAGTGCCCCCCCCAAATAAGAAACCATGTGGTCAGGATGAAGCTAGGCTTAAGGGTCGTCGTATGTCTATTGGTCAATGGTGATGAGTTTTCCATTATGGAGGTAAATCATCTTTCAAAAGAGATAATAGGTCACGACCATTATTACTTACATGAAGCTTCATCCTAACAAAAGGTTATAATCTAGAGGGGCATCGATGACCTTAACATCAACACAAACTTATTTTCCCCCTAGCTTCATGGGGTAGTTTTGGTAAAGTCCTTGAGGCTGTAAAGGTCAACCATCATACGCTCAAAGAGAGATTGTAGATGGAATAAGGGCAAGGGAGCCTAATTGCTACCATACTTGAGAAAACATGATGCATGTGGATGCACCTTCATCAACAATACATCGATGAATGTCATATTTATTGATGGTAACTCGGATTTGGAAAGCAACGGAGGGTGGCAATCAGAAAGGTTCAACTTGGCCACTATCAAAGGTAATCATATGATCATCTGAAGGATCCACAACTCCTAGAGCAGTAAGAAAATCCTTATTCTATGCAGGGAACGTCTGAAGGGCTTCAAGGGATGACATGGCAGTGGGAGAATGGGCTAAGTCATTGACGATGTTAAAATGATGCGATTCCTTCCCATGAATGTTGACAACAATCATCTGTAGTGGAACCTTGGGAACCTTTTGAGGGATGTTAGTGAATGAGTGAGGAATCTATAAAGTTCCTATAGTGGATGAAGGACTATCAAGGGGCATAGTTAGTTGTGTCTTGGGGGGTATATCGTACTGGCAAGATCAAGTAGTGAGATTGATGTTGCTAAATTCAAAAGAAGAATCAAGTAGGTGCCATTACTAAAAGGGTGGGTAACAGGGGCAGGGCCAAAACGAGGGGAAGCAGAAGTAGACACCAACCCTTGGGATGGGAAAGGGTTCTACAACACAGTTCGTTGTGACAAGGATGGAGGGGAAGGTTGGGAATTGGCTTTTTGAGAAACCTCAAAGGATTCCTAGGCTCGCTAGATGACGAGGAGAAGAGGACAATCATGAGTGTAATGTTCGTAGACACCACAATAAGTGCAAGGTTTATTGGTGTGGAGAGGTTGGTTCTTCCCCTACTTGGGTGCTAGGTTGGTTCCTTGGATATGATTGGGGTCATGCTGGCTGCCCCAAGTGTTGGGGGATTTTGGTTTAGGTTCCTTAAGGCCCTTGTTTCTAGTTATTTTTCTTCCCTTTACTTTTTTTTTTCTCTTATTCTAGTTTGGGAGAAGGGGAGAATTATAAGGGGACCCTAACTATGGTGATGTGGATGGACATGAGTAGGGTAGGAGGTGCCTGTTCTCATCTGTGATGAGGCACATGAAAATTCCTGAGGTGGGGTATGGTATCCATAAGGAGTGGGGGACCCACCATAAGGAGGGGTATATCCACTAGGTTCAGGTAGAAGTGCTGGTGGATATGATTGAGAGATAGAGTCGATTAAACCATTGGTTGCATGGGAAGTCCCTAGAGTGGTTGAGTCACCTAAGAGGAATGTGGGGCATCATGAAGGATGGTGTAAAGATATCCATATTGGGTGTATATCAAATCATACTATTGGGCTTTCTGGATGGCATCTTCCTCATTCTAAGGTAATTTCATAGAGATATCCTTGGAAATGGGAGGAAGGAGGTGTTGGAAATATTTAAAAGATAGCAAATGCTTGTCATTGATGGAAGTACAGCAATGAAGATGGCATGAGTACAGGAAGAATGTAACAGACGGGCACCAGAAGTATTTTGGGAAGACGCTGCAAAGAAAATCGAAGAGATTCTGAAACAGTAGCTATCAGAAAAGAAGACAAGATGTGAATCATTAGAACAAGAAGTAGTGAAAACAAGGAAAGAAATGGAGAAATTTCAAGCCTTGTATAATCAGAATCTATCAAGTATCAAAGCCTTAGAAGGATTAGCCACCATTCTGAATCAGCAAAGGAATCCAAAGCTGAAAACTAGTTTGGGTTATGAAGAGGGATCA
>JASDQU011029482.1:0-18137 GCA_032191745.1 Picea mariana
TATATATATATATGGAAAATATAACAATTTGTTTGGCTGATTGAAGAATGAATTGCAGGAAGCAGAGGGTCATGGATATGGCAGTAAGGTAAGCCCATAGGAAAGAACGATTGCCTGCTGAGCCAAACTACAAGGAATGGTATTTCCTTTTGAGAAAGTGAATTTGATTGTTAGTATGCACCATTCTGAAATTGTTGTGATGATGTTGTAAAGGTGCAATAAAATGTATGTGCATGAGAACTAACAATTTGATTAGCTAAGGAATGATTGCAGGAAGAAGGAGTCTTGGATATGGCAAAGTTATAAGCCCATAAGGAAGCCCGATTTCCTACTGAGCTAAAATGTTATGGGAAGGAAAGTCCCATAATTATGAATTTGGTTCCTGTGTGGAACAAATATGAAAACAAATTGTGGAATAGGAAATCTGTAGGTGATAGATTTGCAATAGAATTTTGAAAGTTAGAATTTATAATGATGTCTCATGAACCTTGTGTACCTGTGATACAGGTGAGAAGAAAATATTTCTCATGAAAGGAAAGATGAAGGCTGTCACAGCTGAAAACGATGAACATGGCTACTGTTGAGCCATGAGAACCCCGTGATGATCACTGGACATACATTGTGTTGAGGTAACACAAGCCGAAGGGATGCCTCGGCAGAGAAAGTCTGAGGGATGCCTCGACTTTAAGACTCGATAGAGTTTATGAAATTCCTCCTGAGTGTGCGAGAAAACCTTGGCAGGGAAAGATGGATTGCCCAAAGGACTATATAGCAGTGAAGGGGATGCCTGAGCCTGGGCTTGGAGGGTGAGTGACTGTAAGGAATATGAAACCATGATAGCTCTTGTGAGCTATTGAATTGGAATCATGCACCCAATGGGTATGTCAAGGAAAGCGATGAGCTTGGATAACAAAACTACCATGTGGATACAGATCCACAAAATGCACAGATAAGTATTGTGCTAAGATTATGAAATTTTCATTTTTAATTTTGAACAACAGTAAGATGTCTTCGCACAAATTTGTGGTTAATATGCTTGTGTCCAAGAATTATTGAAGGCAAATGACAAAGACTCGAATCCTCAAAAAGGACTTGACCGAGGATAAAGGTCAAGACTTCTAATATGGCTAAATGAGGAGGGCATGACAGGTGTTTTGAGAAAGAACAACGACGACAATGTTCCTTTAAGGGGGAGGGAATTGTAACACCATGCTTCCCCCAATTTGTAATTAATCATAAAATAGGAATTACCATGCTAATGCATGAGGAAAATGTAAATGTATTATTGTTTGAGTTACCAATAACTGACTATGGTGGTGAAGCCTTGAAAGTATTGGCCATGATATCACTAGGGGAGAGAAATTAGTTAATGAGGCAAGGACCGATGGTTGAACTACCAACCACCCCCATGAATGGGAGCATGGTCTAGCTGCAGGAAGTCATCCTAAAGTACTGCAAGGTCTGACAGACTAGACGGACCTGATCTTCCTTCTGATAGAAGGAAGGTGACAATTATACACACGGAGGCAGCAAGAGAGGGAGACACCAAATGATGGCAAAATCTCCCAAGGAAGAGGCGTGAAGCTCCCCAGCGAATCATGAATAGAAGGCTATGAGCTTGATGCCAAAGAGCATCTAAGAAACCTCGTCGAGGCCACAACCGAGTGAGAAAGCTCTAAATGCAGAAAATAGGACCCAAACAGAAGCTGAAACAGAGAGAGAGAACCCTTAAGAACTGTGAGAATTCGCTGGTGATATCATGGCTTGGCACGGGGTTGGCCAAAGTGCTAAGAATGAATGCCTATGAGCCTATGGTTGGGTAGAAAGATGAACATCCATAGTCAGTTGGTTGGTGGCAACCTATAATGGATAAGTGATTTCCTACCCTGTTTAATTTAGTTGTAACTGTGTATGAATTGGTTATACTGTGCATGCTTTCAGGAATGTGAATGAATTCTTAATGGATATACTGTATCCCTTCTATCTCTGCTTGGTTGTATAGTTGGGAAATTAAGGAATTATATGGGTTGGACATGACTTGTTCTCATAAATTCTTGAGTTCTGTAGCGTCTTAAGCTAGAGCCACAAATCGTGAGCTCGTCGACCTTAGGTGTAGTTGCATGTATGATGGTTTACTCATCTAGTCGATCTAAGCCCCTTGGAGGATGGAGTTTGTTAAGCTCATGAGAGGTAGTTCCGATATGCATAGGCTCTCTGTGATCAAATAGAACCCTAGAACCCCTTGATGAAGGAGCGCAGTAGTTGTGTTGATGACTCTTCTAAGAGTCAAAGCCAGGAGAAAGAGTGCAAAGTTCTCAAGTCCTTCATAGCTGAAAAAGCTCAGGAAGGATAGCGAGTTGCAAATACCGAAAGAATGTACCCTTACATCTTCTAGATGAATGAATGAGATCCTTTCAGAGGAGATAAGGTATGTCACGACCCCTAGATTGGAGGAAGGAACGTAGGCATTAATGCCTCGACCCCTTTTAACCTTCACAAGTAGCAAAGGAATCGAGACTGTAGATCTCAATATCCATGGGAGTTACCTGGACCATCCATTTGTAGAGGACACATGGTTGTCGGTTCGCATTTCGGCACCCAGGAAACCAAAGGGCAAGACCCCTTGTCTTTGCAAGTCACGAAATCCCAGTATGTGAAATCTTGAAGCAGTGTAGTGTGAATTGATTTTGGCATTTCGGTACCCAGGAAACCCAATGGTATGAACCCCTCATCTTTGCAAGTTTTGAAATCCCGATATGTGAAATCCCGGTATGTGAAACTCCGAGTTGGCTTAGTGTGAATAGGAATTCAGGGTTTGAAAAGGGAAGGGGACGACAGTTGGTTGTTCTCTTGAGTTCTGAAAGTCGAAGGCTCAGGCGGACAGATGGCACATCCCAGATGTAGGATCCACATGGATGACTAGTGGTACATCCCATAGCAGGGGTCACGTGGAGGTGACAGGTGGCATGTTCTCGTCATAGGGAAGGAGTCAACACCCCGTTGACCTATATCGCATTTCGGGGTTCAACATTCCAAAAGGTAAGGAATGCTTGCAACGGGAATTGTGAAGTCATGAAACTCGAAAGAGATAGGCGCTGAGATTTACATCCTAGCCGGAGGTCACATGACACCGAGACAAAGGTGGAGCCGAATACCTTAGTCCATTTTGGATTTTGGGATTTGAAGAGTTGAAAGACTCAATTCTCTTGCATTACGAACTCCCGGTTACTGGAATCCCGATACAGCCAGGACCGTCGGATCAAGGGGAGACTCGTAGTTGTCGATCTCCTCGAAGGTAATATTTCAGGCTTCGGGGTTTGCAGAGTCGAAAGACTTGACTTGTGTGTATCGTGAAGTCATGAAATGAAAAAAGGCACCTAGTTTGTTTGGCCTATGGTCATAACCAACGATCACATGGAGGTGGACAAGGGAGGAACTATCCTACGCTAGGCCCCCATTGGATTTTGGGGATTCTGTCCCTTGAGAAGAGGTGAAAAACTTATTATGCCATAGAGGGTGTGTGTGACATCCATGGTTTAAGACACATCTCCTAAGGATGATGTCCAGTCCCAATTTTTAAAGTTTCCTGACAATCAATTGATAATCTGTTGCGCGAACTACCATATGTCGCTTCTGGGTTGTGGAGTACATTTTTGGGAAGGTTCATGTACTGAGGAAGACAACAATGTCTCCAAGATACTCTGGAATGGCCTTAATCCAGAACAGGTCTACATTCGATATTTGATCATCTACTGCTCTGCCACTTTCCCTTGACTCCAACCTAGAAAGGTGATTTGGACCTACATTGCATCTTCCTAGTTTGACAATTAATTCAAAACAAAACTCTTGGAAGAACAGTAAACACCTGCAAATTCTTCCCTCTAGTACCGATTTATTGACTAGGTACTTCAAGGCAGAATGGTCAGTGAAAAACTTGAAATGAGAACCTAACAAGTAGTGTATAAACTTTTTTAATGCATAAATCATAGTCAAACCTTCCATTTCAGTGGTTGTGTAGTTGCGCTCAGCTTGCAAGAGTTTTATGTTGGCGAATTAAATAGGGTGATCCATATTTCCTTCCTCTGGTTGCGCTAAAATGGCTCCCAGGGTGATGCTTGATGCATCCACATGTACATGGAATTCAATTTCCCAATTTGGAAATATCAAGATTGGTGAAATACTTATCTTCTCTTTTAGAATGTCAAATGCCTTGTGACAATCAGGCATCCATCGAAACAGTTCATACTTCTTCAATAATTTCTCAAGGGGTGTTGTAATAGTGGCATATCTTCTTATGAACCTGCGGTAATATCATGTATGTCCCAGTGTGGAGCGCAACAATTTTGCACTCATAGGTGGAGGCATGTTCAAAATGACCGCAACTTTAGTTGGGTCTACCAGGACTCCTTCTCTGCATACAATATGGCCTAGAAGATTGCCATGTGTTACCCATAAAATACACTTTCTTAGATTTAGAGATATCTGCATTTCCTAACATCTATAAAACATTAATCGGAGTAGGCTGACATGATATTTTTACACATCAAAATTACTCACTTTAATGATGACCTATTGTCGTCATGACTAGTGTCGCAAGTGTCACATTATTGGCCTTAAGTGTCACACACATCATACTGTCATCTTGCCTATGTCATGTCTCTAACGACATCACATGGAAACTTAAGACACCTTCAAAGACTAGTTTAAGGAAGAGAAATCATTTGATGAAGAGTACAAAGCATTTTCCATGAAGAAAACTACTTAAAAATGAATTTTGGAGGGCAGCACTCCCCTACCCATTGTCAGGGAGTGCCAATGCTCCCTACCCTCCTTTGGGGGAGCGTTGTAGCACCCTGTACACCCTTTTGGGAGAGCATTAGGTTTTTCTGAAGGAATTTTGGGCAGCGCTCCCCTACCCACTATCAGGGAGTGCCAGTGCTCCCTAGCCTTCTTTGGGGGAGCATTGCAATTCTCTATGCACCCTTTTGGGGGAGCACTGGCCTATTTGAGAAAAATTTGGGTTGTTGAGGAGAATCGGGGAAAAATCCCCCTTATCTTGGAAATCAATTGGATTTGAATCTAAGGTCAAGGCTACATATTAGGGAGGATCCACAACTGATGGATAAAGATCCTCAACCTATCCCAAGAATCTCTAAGGTGGTTGGGTATATCCAAGCTTATATAAGGAGGCCTTCTCATGGTAAAAGAATATGGAGTTTAGAGGCATCAAACTTATGATCTCATAATGGATATTTATCAGTGAAAGTTACAATCATTCTGATCATGGAACTTTTGAGCAAGGGTCTGGACAAAGAGATCTTGGTGAAGTTGTTGCATCTACATCTATGGTTGTAGGCACTTTTCTTTGTTTTCATTAATATAAATATATGCTTGGTCTGTGTCCTTTAAGTTTGTGTATGTTTCATTAACTTGTTTCTTTTGATAGATATATTATGAAGCTAATTATGGTAGAGTAGGGAGTATGTTGCGTTGTTGCTACTCATTGTATTGCAGGACCTTCTGAAGAACTTGGAGATCAAGATCAGCTTGGATAGAGCAAGGAAAAACGTCGGTAAAGGTATTTACCTTTATTTATTCTTCTTCTTTGAATAGTTTATCTTCATGAAAAGGAATGTCAGTGTCCACATTAGCACCTTTTTGTCTTGGTTATAGGGGTCTAGTATCCAAGAGGAAATCCACTTGTCCACAGGGGGATTTTCCTGTAACAAAAATTGGTGAATCCACTGGGGAAGGAATCCTATTTTATTTAATTGGTTTGTCCCTTCCATTTTACCACCTTTCATATCAATTTTTCTGTTTGTTTATGATCCATTAGCCTTCTCCTACCTTCACTAGCATTTTCACCGTTTTTTATGCATTCTAGGTGAATGTTTTGCAAATTTTTGGCTATTTTTCTGAGTTTCTGGGAGCATGAACGCCCCCCCCCCTAGGCCATACCAAAGCACCAATGCTCCCCTACAGTGTCTTAGGGGGCGTTGCAACACTCTGTGCACCCTTCTAGGGGAGTGCTAGTCTCTTTTTTCAGAGTTGTTTCCTTCTTTTGCTCAGTCTTTTGCAGCCTATTTTGCAGAGCTCTTTACCCAGAGTCTGTGGTTGGTTTGTGAAGTTGTTTGGATTGGTTTTTTATGTTTTTTAATGCTTGTCACTCCCTCTTATCTTGATTGGAGCTTGAAACCTTTTTCAGAAATGTGAAATTTCCTTTTCTAACTGCATGTTTTTTCGGGATAGTTTTGAGTGATTTCTCTTTCTCCCTATCTTTTTCTGGCTTCTTGTGTGCATTCTATTTGTATTCCTTGAATGCTTGATTGGTTCTAGAATCCTTGATGGTGTTATTGATTGTTAGAAAAATTTTCTACTTGTTTTCTTTCATAACTCATTGCCTTGAGTGCATGCTTTCTTTGTAGCCTTTTTTCTTCGTGTCTTTTGCATCTGCATAGGAATCTTTCTCCTGATTGAAAGTAGTGGAGCATTAAAGTTTTTGTATCTACTTTATGTATACATCATAATCAAACAAAGAAGATAAATGCATTTTTTCTTTTGGGTAGTGAAACTAGCTTGCATTTAAAGTAGCAGAATTGCATGTTTTTTGGCATTTTGGGACATTGTGCATATGGAATGATGAATGTTTTCTCCTTCTCATAGCATAGCTTTCATCAAAATGAAAAGATTGCATATTCATATATTTTCATAACTTTCAAGTTGGTCAAAACACCATATTGTCCATGCCATTTTCCTTTTGAGTAACAACAACTTTAAAAATCAAGCGCTAAACTAAAATTGATTACACATTTTTATATTTTTTGGTACCAAACCTACATCACATTAGTTGTAGGGCTTTGGAATAGGTGTGAAATATAACTTTCCAAAGATGCAAACAAACATAGAATCTTGTGTTAGGGAGCGGTGAAATCCAATTGCTACATTTTGTCCTGGGAAGCCCTTCTCACACAAGGGTCAAACCTGAGGTCGCATTAGGACTAGCAGAGTTACTTACCCTACTTTGTTGGTCTTGGTGTATAGATTGCACGTATTATGGGGTTCACTTGAAGGTATACCCACAATGATGAGTGGAATCCTTTCAATTTGATTCCGGGCCAAATACCCTACCCTTGCACGTGGATCAGACTATCGACTATTTCCCCAGGCTTCACTGTTGTAGTTGGTAACCTTAGTGGCCTATCTCTTTAGGGTCTTTACACAAGGTGACTGTGGAGGGGCAAGTCTTCACGGTACCTGGAATTGACGTTGGCCAAAATCACTTGGGTTCCTTGGAGGGTATACCCATGTTTATGTGTGGGAGCTTGCACCAGGGTGTAAGTCTGTTAAGCAGGTTGTCAACGCAAATTTTCCACCCGCTCTATCTCAGCCCCTTCTTACATTTTTTCCTGCGATGTTGGATTTCATCACCAACTAGTGTGCTCATTTTGAGAAGGTTTTGTTTGCTTGCTTTCTTACTAGATTTTTAGCATGTGTTGTTTGTTCTCCCTAGAAGAATCTAGGTTGGATATTTTTTTTATGGCGTCAGTTCCTGGAATGACCAATGAAAGAACCCCTTTTCTAAGGGAACCCTTTATTTTTCCTTCCTACGAAAACATTGTTCCTCCTTACATCGCTACTTTGAGGCTTCCAGGTCTCACAATTGGGTTACCGGTATGGTTGTTTTCCACTCCGGTGATCTTGAATGTAGATGCTTTAGATGTAAGCACACCACCCACACATCAACCTCATGTCAAATATTCACCTTCTTCACCCATTAAGTCTCCTTCCCTTTCTCCTTCTTCGCCTAGTGAAAGCTTTAAAGAAAGTAGCCAGGTTGATAAGAAGAAGAAGAAACAGAAAGAGAAAAAGAAGAAGAACTCGAAAAGGATCGTGCCTCCAACCATATCAGATATTGGATCTAAGCAACCAGCTACTGTTAATAGTACTGGGAGTGTTGATGAGGTCAACAAGATTACAAGGAAGAATCTGAAACCCAAATTCCCTTACAGTCTTTGTAAGAGTGACCACTTTCTAAGGGATTGCACTGGTATTCCCAAGGTATTAGAAATGTGGTCCTCCACATCATCGGCCTCTGATAGACATGTTGGTGACACCTTGTCAACTAGTGACGTTAAGTTTGGTAAGAAGAAGACAACTGTCAAATTTCCTTGTATGTTCTACGAAGGTGATCATTATTCTCACCTTTTTCCTTGTATGGACGAGGCTTCTTCTCTTTTGGAAAAGCTTCAACTTCCAACTAGTTATCATAAGATTTATCCCAACCCTTCGTTAGTTGATGGAATGGTCAATCTGGTTCCATCCCTGATCAGTCTGGTTGATCAGGTGGTCAATCTAGTTTCATCCTTGGTTGAACCACTAACCAAAGTAGTTGATACAGTTCCATCATTGATCAGACCCACTTTTCATCTGAAAAGTGAAACCCAAGTGACTTCTCTAGTCTCATCATTGGTCAGTCCCACCCATCATTTGAAGAGTGCCAACATAGTCAATCCCACTCCCCCTCTGATGAGTGCCAAAAAGGTTGCTTCGGTCCCTTCATCGATCAGTTTGGTTGATCATGTCATCAATATGGTCACATCTTTAGTTGAACCAGTTGACAAAGTGGTTGATTCAATCCCATCTTCGGTCAATCCCTCTCTCCCATCAAAGAGTGCAACCTAAGCAGTCAATCCATTTCCACCTATCGTCCCCATTCTCCCCTTGGGGAATTAAACCCAAGTGGTCGATTTGATGTCATTATCAATCGATCCTAGTCTCCCTCTAGAGATTAAACCTGATACTGCCTATGCTTTTCTCATTGATACAGAATCTACCGTGCTGGGGGGAATTTCTCCTTCTCCCTTGAAACCCCCTCCAAGTAATGAGGCCATCCTTTTTTATTGGGGTGTGCTAACTAGACCTCGTCTTCCCTCTCACATTCCTTTCAATATTACAGTATAGGTTTGTGGTCGGGACATTACTCATGCACTGATAGATGAAGGTTCATCCATTAGTATTTTGTCCTCTATTTCTTGGCAAGCTTTGGGTTATCCTTATCTTGTGCCAGTTACCCAAACTCTGTTTTCTTTTAACAGAACAACCAGTCACCCTTTAGGGATCCTTCCCCAGTTTCTTGTAACTTTGGGAGGGAAAATTGTCTTTATTGATGTTATGGTAGTCCAAGACCCCTTGGATTTAAATTTACTCCTTGAGTGAGATTATTTCTATGCCATGAAATCTATTGTGTTCACTCTTTTTCATGTGATATATTTCCCGCACAATGGAAGAATGGTGACTATTGATCAAATTTTGTTCATTGGCCCTAACTTGACCATCAACCCAATGACCTCCCTAAATGGGTCTTATATGCAGTCGGTATCACCCCTACCATAGGTCAATTATGTGGCATTGTTTCCCATGACTTCAAATTATGATGTCTTAGATCTAGTAGTTGACATGGTGATTTCTTCGGTAGGGATATTGGAGCCTGATCTCCTTACCCCTGACAAGACCCTTGACATGTGTTCCTTTCGTAGCATTCTTCTTCCATCCAGTGAAGATCTCTTGGAAGCCATGATCGAGTTTTGTCCCTTGACATGGTTTCCTTCCAGAGCGTTATCCTCTTGGAATCCATGATCAAGAAGAAGTCATGAGCATAGTTTCTCTTCTCTGTGGCAAGCTCGTTAAAAAATGAAACAAAAGCTATGAGCATAGTTTTTCCTCTCTGTAACAAGCTCATTAAAAAATGAAACATAAATCTGGGGATTCAACCTAAAGCCTTGAGCATAGTTCTTTTCCTATGTCAAGCTCATTAAAAAATGAAACAATCACCTATCCTATCAGGTTGATTCTTTCACCAGATCTCGTAGATGTTGAATCGATTCTTTCATTAGGTCTTGTATTTGAGTCTTCATTTCATCCACCCTTATCCTTTTTCTCCATCTAGTACATAAATTGGTGATAACCTGAAAGTCAATGAATGAATTGAAGCTTGGGGGGCATGTCTCCAACCTTTGATTATCATTCTAGAGTTATGCCACTAGCTTTTCAAGCTGGGGGCAGAGTACCAACCATCTATAGGCATCCCTACCTTTGGAATTTATGTTGGGAATTTACAAGCATAGTTTAATTTTGTTTCAAGCTTGTCTAAAATGAAACCAATATCGAGCTTAGTATTTGTTCTTTCTCATGCACGCAAAAACATGAGAATGTAACCGAGTATACTTTTATCACTTTTTTGGACTCGTAAATGTTATACAAAAAAGGAACCCCCTAGAGTCTCCTTTAAGCTCTTTTCAGATTCTCTAAACATGAAAAGATTATCAAGTGATCTTGCTTCATTTAACACTCGTTAAAAGGTTTGAAAGGGCATCTTTCGAGTTGTAGTTTATCTCTTTTTCGGCCTTGAGAGACCAAAATTACGAAAAAGGACAACCTTGAAGTCATCTTTAAGTTATTTTCAGACTCTCCAAACATGAAAAACAACCGATTTTTCTTTCTCTGGACTCGTTAAAAAATCATACATTGAAGGGACCATATGGGACCGAACCCTTACTTCTTCCAGTTCATTAAACAAAGGAAGAGGGACTTACCAAAGGTGAGTTATATCGAGTATGTGTTACCCTCCTTGACCTCGTTAAATCAAAAAGAGGTACTCATCTATATGGATGGGGGGGGGAATCTGAAGGAAGCAAGCCAAGCAGTTTTTGAGAACATTACCAATAACTCTTACAGTTGCCCTTGAACACGACACTTTGTCTTTGCATACATTTTAATCCACTGAACCTCTGCACTGAACCAATCCTCTGAGTTTTCTTACTCCTTTGGGTCACCTGATGAATGTCACAGTATCCACTGCATCATCAAGTTTTGGTCTATGTCATGTTTCCACTGTTGTGCCTCAATGTTCAAGGGAAGTATCTGCCTCGAGAGTTGACCATCACAAATCTTATGTTTCAATACCTGTGTTAGTCCATGTTCATTTGATCCACCAATTACATCTTTGTGTCAATTTTGTGTCATTGATGGGGGATACATCAAGGCCCTCCTTCGACAAGTCTGTTCTTGTCGACCTCAATATCCTGGAACTAGACTTAGAAACCATTTAGTACCTTGGGACCTACATGCCTCAATGGCAGGCCTCCTCAAGTCTGACAGTGGGTTTACATCATTAACCCCTGATCGGATGATTCCATGGATGTTTGACTTCAGCTCATCCTTTCACATCCACTAGAATGTACTAGGGTACCTTGGGAATCATTGACATCAATGGTGATTTCCCTTGCACTTGTTAATAGTTTACCTCATTGACCGGTAATCAAGTGGTCTCTACCATGTTCAACATCAGGACATCTATTCACATGGTTATATTCGTACTACATCAAGATCGGTAAGAAGATGCTGGGTTGATTAATCACTCTGATATGTACTTTTCCCAGGTTGCAATGAAATTTCTCTTGAATATTGACACATATACTGTCACATAGATCTACTTTGTATTAGTCTGTGGCTATGTCTTGTCATCTCGTAGATCCACTATGTATATTTTGTGGCTACGACTAGTTCATATCATGGAATTATAGGTCCACATTGTATCTTCAGTGGCTATACCCTTTTTTTCAATATAATTATGGATCTGCAGTGTATCTTATGGCGACCATACTTTGAAAGTCTTTATCACCCAAGCATAGGTATGCCTGCCTTGGGTTTGAAACATGTCATAATTTTTGCTGATGGTTGTGTGCAGCTTCTACTAGGTTCTCTGCGTCCATACCCTTGCTCAAAAAAGTCTACAAAGTACTTCAATCATCAGTTTCTGTCTTCTAACTTCACACTTTGGGGGGAAATCTGCTACACATCAAAATAACTCACTTTAATGATGACCTATTGTCATAATGATTAGTGTCACAAGTGTGACATTATTGGCCTTAAGTGTCACAAGTGTCGCAAACATCATACTGCCATCTTTCCTATGTCGTGTCTCTAACGACATCACATGGACACTTAAAACACATTTAAATACTATTTTAAGGAAGAGAAATCATTTGATGAAGAGTACAAAGCATTTTCCATGAAAAAAACTACTTAAAAATGAATTTTCAAGGGAAATGCTCCCCTACCCACTGTCAGGGAGTGACAATGCTCCCTACCCTCCTTTGGGGGAGTGTTGTAGCACCCTGTACACCCTTCTAGGGAGCGCTAGGATTTTCTGAAGGAATTTTGGGTAGCTCTCCCCTACCCACTTTTAGGGAGTGCCAATGCTCCCGAGCCTTCTTTGTGGGAGTGTTGCAATGCTCTGTGCACCCTTTTGGGGGAACATTGGCCTGTTTGAGAAAATTTTGGGTTGTTAAAGAGAATCAGGGAAAAATCCCCCTTATCTTGGAAATCAGTTAGATTTGAATCTGAGGTCAAGGCTACATATTATGGAGGATCCAAAACTGATGGATAAATATCCTCAACCTATCCCAAGAATCTCTAAGGTGGTTGGGTCTCTCCAAGCTATATAAGGAGGCATTCTCATGGTAAAAGCATATGGATTTTAGAGGCATCAAACTTATGATCTCATAAGGGATATTTATCAGTGAAAGTTACAGTCATTATGATCGTGGAACTTTTGAGAAAGGGTCTGGAAAAAGAGAGCTTGGTGAAGCTGTTGCATATACAACTATGGTTGTAAGAACTTTGCTTTGTTTTCATTAATATAAATATGTGTTTGGCCTGTTTCCTTTAAGTTTTTGTATGTTTCATGAACTTGTTTCTTTTGATAGATATATTATGAAGCTAATTATGGTAGAGTAGGAAGTATGTTTCATTGTTGCTTCTCATTGTATTGCAGGACCTTCTGAAGAACTTGGAGATCAAGATCATCCTCGATTGAGCAAGGACAAATGTCTGTAAAGGTATTTACCTTTCTTTATTCTTCTTCTTTGAATAGTTTATCTTCATGAAAAGGAATGTTAGTGTCCACATTAGCACCTTTTTGTCTTGGTTATAGGGGTCTATTATCCAAGAAGAAATCCACTTGTCCGCAGGGGGATTTTCATGTAACAAAAATTTTAACAAACTGTACATCATCCAATCATCCATATATACTTCTACAAACTTGTGGATGAATTCCCAAAAATTTTCTATCACAATTCAAGAGAAAACTGCAGGGGAATTCTTCAAGCTGAAGGGCATTACATTGTATGTGAATGATCCCCATTCGGTTATAAATGTAGTCTTCTTCTTGTCTTCTTCAATGATTATGACTTGATGATATCCTGAGAATCCGTTTTTAATTGAATAGGATGATTTTCCTACAACTTGATCTAATACCTCATCAATGAAAGGTGTGGGAAACAGATCATGCACACACTTGGAATTCAGACTCCTGTAATTCACATAGACCCGAATGTCTTTTGTGCCTTTCTTACTCTAGATAACTATGGGGCTAATCCATTCTCCTTCTTCAATAGGGAAAATAAGTCCTGCCACAAGCATCTTGTCCACTTATTTCTTAACCTTTTCTTTCACTCTAGAGTTGAGGCGGTATGGTATGTGCTTCACAGGTATTGATCTGGGTTTCAAATCTATTCTCATTTCTCCCATGGCTCATTTTATTCCTTTTAGCTCTGAGAACATTTTTAGAAACAAATCCTCATACTCCCGCAACAGACTATGTACCTCGTTCATAGCTTGCTCATCCCAGTAGTCTCCTATAGAAGCTATATTAGGATTCTCTACACTCCCTATATTGACTTTCTACAACTTCAGTGGATGATTATAGGAGCTACAAGTTTTCTTAGGTATGGTATCCTGAATCTCTCTACTGCCTTCGGTTTCTTTAATGTCTAAGTTTCTAAGCTCTTCTAAACCATCAAGATTTTCTATGTCTATCTCAATTCTACAACAAGGTACATATATCTTATCAATTTCAAGACTCAGACTAGACTGAAGCAAGTGAACATGGTCATGTTATACTACTGGACTTAATCTCTTTTTACAAATGTCAGAAAAAAACATTTCCTTGATTTTTTGAAGGACAATGTTGAGCTTGGGATACTTACTTGTAAAGGAGAAATCCTTGCAAAATTGTTCTTGTAAGATCTTCCAACAATTCATTTGTCTTCTAGTATCCTCATGTATATAACAATCCTTTGGAATAGGCCCCAATGAATGGAAAAATACCTGGACCCATAGGTGAGAGGGTACCTCCGCAACTCTCCATTGCTTGAGGAAATGCTCAATATGCATTTGAGGGTCAGATCGTCCGTCGAACAGTTGTGCATATTGGAAACATGTCTTCATTTCTTCATTCAGTCGATCCATCCACTGGAATCAACATCGAATGGCTTGATTTTCATCCTCCCACTCTATAATCAAGGCTTTATGGGTGGCCCATCATCTAGCGGGGGTATCTTGCAAGGCTAAGTCAAGAACATAGATCCTTTGTTCCTTCGCTATCTTTTCTTCCATGTTGGTAATAAAAATGTGTACCTCTAAGGTACCATTGTATGTAGGGGGTTCTCTGACCTTAGTTCCAATCCATCTTATTGCCTTGAAAATTGCACATCACCTTGAAAATCACTCATACGAACCTTGCTTCCAACTGTCAAACACTACTTCTGAATCCTCATCAACAGATTGTATGCTTCTCCAGATTACTAATATGTATGTCATAGGATTGATGTAATCTAGTCTCGTTCTTTTTTTGACGATGTAAAATTGGTCAAGGGCCTCTGACTCCATATTATGGTCCACTGGCTCAACATATCTTGGCCTCAGATAAGGATATAAGGCTTGGACTACTTTTATATCGTTTACTTCAAACGTCATGGTGTCCCTCTTTAAATCAATAATAGAATAATTGTCATATGACCAATCAATCCTGAGTAGAGAATGGTAGAGATCCTTATCTCCCATGATTTCAATCACCTCAAAATCAGTTGTGGTCTTAACTCCCGCAACATCTATTTCCACATTTTCCAGCCTTCCAACTGGGAAGATGTAGTACCGATTTTCCATTCTCAACTGGATGCAGGAATGTACTAACTGAGGTTTTCCCAAATCTTCCTAGGTCTTTTTAGGTAGGATTTTAACATATGATCCCAAGTCTATCATGACATCCTTGATTTCAAACTCATCTAGATGGGATTCTAACCTAAATTAGTTTCCAATTCACACCTTCCTTCTTTGTATTCTTTGGGCATTCTTATCAGGGAGTTTAGTCCTTACTGTGGATTGTGAGGTTCCCTTGTTACCCAGTATCAAGTACAAGGTGTTGCACAACTTCTCAGTAATTTGTTTGTTTCCTACGATATCAAATAATAAATGGAACCATGGGTTGATTACACTTTGAGACTGGTTAGGGTATTTTCTTTGAATTGTAGAATTCTGGGGTGATGGTGGTGAGGTAGGGTCTTGTGTAGCGTTAGGTTGACAAGTGGATCTAGAAGGATTCTCTACTACTTATGGAATGCGAACTCTCTTAAATATATCTATTGCATTTTTGAAAAACAACTTTTGTTTCATATGATCATACCTGTCGTCTTTGGGAATAACCTTATGAATCTTGGGCAAATCGTCTGTGTTTGCCCAAGTCTTTTCTCCTCCGTTAGTGATGATGTTAATATTGGGTAGTTGTACCTCGATTTACATTTTTAATTCTGATCTTATGAGGTTATCTCCACGTTTAAGAACTTGATCTTTCCACTTTGCAATCAATTCTAGATAGTCTTCAGTTGAGTTCCCATTATTTCTGTAGTGTGAGCACCATGGTCGTCTCGGGTGAGGGAAGTCCCTGGAAAAATGACCTTCTTAATTATAGTTGTAGCACCTTCTCATCCCTCTACCTCTATTTATCCCACCTATGAATCCACCTTCAGATCCTCATCCCTAGCCTCTTCCAAGTCCTTAGGGGGTTTCATTTACTCTAGATGATGTTCGGTCCAATCTATCGACAAGTGCGTCCAGCGCTCTACATTGGTTTGTGGCATGAGTTGTAGATGCAAAAAAATCACAGTGTATTATATTGGGCATAGTTGTGTACTTATGCATAATAGGACACTACCTCAGCGCATGTCCATGTGTCTGACAGATCTCACAATACTCCACTTTCTAAGGAGTTGGAACTCTTGGGAAGGTATTATAGAGCCCTGGTGTATGGAATGGTGGAGTCACAGACACTTGTGCAACTCCTCCCATAGGTCTTGAAGGTCCCATCGGGTTTTGAAGAGGTCTCATTCCCCTCATGAACGGACATTCATTTTCCAAATTCCTTTTTATGTAGCAACCTGTGCACCAAACCTGAGTGCATCCTGGTCTTTGGGTGGTTAATTCTTGAATATTTTCCATTAGTGATGATATTTGTCCCTAAATTTACGACAAATTTTCATCTACCGGGGGTCTGGTCATTCTTAGATTTCTTGGATAACCTACCATGGCTTCGATCTTCATCGACTGCTCCAAATCTTTTGTTAACATGGCTATCCATTGTTGTGTTAAAGGAATTCTTTTCATAGGTAGTAATACTTGAATATACCATTCCCTCTAGTGATCGTCATGAATTGGATGTGCTAGCCTATCAATAGCATCCTTGAAATTTTGGTTTTACTCCCAAGTAGACTCTCCTTCCCTTTGTTGAATCTCTTGCAACTCAGAGAGAGCTTGTTGCTCTGACTGAGGTAGTTTGAATTCAATGATGAATTTAAATGAACTTAGCTAAGGGTGAGCGCTTATCCTTACAGATCAGGTTCAATAGCCTTCATATACCATTTGAGAGCATGACCCCTCAAGGTAGTCTAAAACTCCACTAAATTATTTGCATCAAGAGTCCCTTTGGACCTCCAGATGGCTTCACAAAAGAACCAATGCTCTACATCTTCGTCCCCTTTACCCCAGAATTTTGGGTATCGGGCGATCGATCCTCCCATATGTCCAACCATTTTGGGTCTGATCATTCATATTAAAATAAAACCTAATGGTCCTGGTTGCGATATGCCTAGGGGTCCTAATATCCTCCCAGTGTTTACACTTATAGACTGATTCTGACTAACTGGTTACGAAGGAATATAAATAACATAAGTAGGAAGTGTAGAACTTACCATGGGTATATAAGACACCTAGGGGACGGGTGATTCAAGGGTAGTTCCATTGACTTCTGGGTGTCAGGTTTATTTGATCTGGGGGGTCTCATTCTCTTCCTATGGAACAACCTTCTCTACATGATTCTCGATGTCTCCTACTATCGGGGATGAATCTTCTTGATCTCCTGCAAGTTCTGGACCTTATTTGTCCTCCATTGCTTCTCCACATTCTTCTTCGTGTCAACCCATATGGGGACTCCTTTCTCTCTGTGCTTCTCTCTGCTACAATCTTAGACTGTCTAGTCTTTCTTGTCTTCTCACCTTCCTCAACTCTTCCTTCCTTCATTTGTTTGTTCCTTTTGATTCGAGTTCTTCTCGCAACACCTCGGACTGCTTCCCTGCTTTCTTTATTTTTTCCTACCACCACTTCTCAACAATGGAAGCTCTCCTTAAAGCTCGCTTGTTTCTTGCGTTTGTTTCTTGAAATTCCCCTATCTTTCAAAGAACCCTCCACACTTCTTAGGTCATGATCCTACCCCAAAATCAACCTACCCCAAGTGTAGGTGTTTAGGCTTCTATTTTAGTTGAGGTAATAGTTATCATCCCTTCCTCCATTAAGAATACTTTGATCCACAAGGGAATTTCCCTCAACAATTTGTCACACGCACCTTTCTTGAAAATTTCTTCCACGCGTGAACAATATTGGTGATTCTTGGCTGTAAATTCGATGTTGTAAACATAAGTGATCTTTTTACCATAAATATAAGTGATATTTGTACCATAGTGAATCATTTTTCCATGTAAATGTATCTGATGCACTGGAATCCTATTGCAACCTTTGGATGAGAGTCCACACTTGTTTGTCATTCTTCCATTCATCCCTTTCTTCTATTATCCAATTGGGTTGGATGATCTAGATAGCATAGAGAAAGGCCTCAACATATTCATCCTTTCTTGAGAGTGCATCTGCCACAACATTTTGCTTCCCCTTTTTACAAATGATTTCAAAATCATAACCCAATATCTTGGTTACCCATTTTTGTTGTTCTTCTAAAGATAGTCTTTGTTCCA
>JASDQU011029482.1:18237-49482 GCA_032191745.1 Picea mariana
TGTAGAAGTTCCCTTTTTTGGTGGCATGTTGCCAAGTATCACTTTAAACCTTGATTTTGAGGTGGTTCTGCTAGACAATCTTCCTTTTATTGTATCTCCAAAATTTCAGCCCTTCTGAGTATGAAATTTTATTTTTTGTAGGTCTCTGATATTTCTTCTCTTCAATTCCATGGGTCTAATAAAAATTGGATGTGCCAAGTGGAATTTACAGTAACTTCCCTGCAACTTGTTGATTTTTTTCCTTTCCAGGAGATCTCACTTGTATAGCGTGCCCCGCACAAAATAATTGATATAAAATTATGAAACTTGTACCAGAACTACCAAGGGCTGTCTAATATCCAATGCAACTTCTCTCACTCAATTTGGATACTCTAGGAACAATTTATGATTGTTTTACCCAAAACACTTGCTTGAGACTAGTCAATAGGACTAGTGAGATACCCTATCTTCCACAGGGTGTATATACAAATTTGAGATGACCCAGAAGTTGAAATTGCTACCACAAATACCTTACTAATTTAGGAGAATATACTCCATATTTCAGGGTCTGAAATGTTACAGAAAAAATTCTATAGCGAAAATTCCGCAATGACTCAATTCAGGATGAATCTAGAACCCTATATTACAAAGGTTTTATCTCTGAAAGTATAAGGCCTCACAAGATGAAATTTTAATCCAACGTACCTTGATCCATCTACTAAATATCCTCCAAGTCATTCCTTTTGAATCATTGTAGAAAAAATGTTATCACGAAAATTCCATGGTGTCTCAGATGTAGCAGCGAAACCCCAAGACCTTGAGCTCTGATACCATAGGTTAAGAACCAAATATCAATATAGCATAGAAAAACCTCAGAGTAAGTACTCAACGCCTTGAAAAAGAGATAATTTTAGATAATAAGCCTCTTCGAGGGGGAAACCTCCTTTTACCCCACATGAATGTTCAAGTACAAGATGATTCCAAATGAAAATGTCTTCTTGGTATATATATAGGAGACTAGGAGGTATAATTACAACTAATGGAATAAAGCTGACATAAATAAAATAGCATTCCTAATGTAATATGCCCCAATTAATGGTTAATGAGCCAATATTAGGGCTTAACAGTACCGAAGTAGTCTAGAGCGTTGGCATTTTCATCTTCCTGGGAGGGAAGAAGTCTCACCCGAAGTGTAACTGAGACATGAAAGAGAGGGAAGGGTAAGGATAATACTTAGACAGACCTCTAAGGTATCGAGGCTCACTGTAATCTTGCACATAATAGACTAAACCTGTAACACTCCTAAGGAATTCTTTACAGGGAAATAAAGAAACAGAGTTGTGTTTCCATTAATAAAGACACATTTAGGTATATCATACATAAAGATAATAACTAAAAACAACTCATTCATGCATTAAGACTGAATACACAAGATGTAAATTCAAAATTTAGGCCTCTGTTAATAATCCCAAAATTTAGGCCTCTGTTAATAATCCCAAAATCTGATACATTGCCTGTCTGGTTCTCACCCAGATATTCATATTCCTCGATACTATAGTACTGGCCCATTACATCAATGACTCTCGTCACACTATCAATATTTAAAATAGGAATAGTAATAACTCATAACTAACATGCTAGGAACTAATGATATTACAACCCTTTTCTTAGCATTTCACTATTAGCCTATCATACTCAATATCATTAGCTCATTAGCATTAGCATTATCAATATCATTATTATCCTATTAAAATCACATTGGTCCTCTATATATAATGTGATATTTTTGATTAATAACTCGAGAGTTCTTTCCTTTCTTGATCTTGTTGTTGTTGCGTTGTCCCTTTAAATGTTTTATGTTTCTTCCTTTCTTACATTGTCCAGCCTCTCAACAATCTTGTGTTGTTCAGCTTCTCAACAATCTTACGCAACTCCCATTCTCCAAAATGAAGATGTATCTTGTTGTGTACAACTTCTAACCAACAAAATGAAGGGCCCAACAAAACCCAACTAGGATAAAACCACAAAAACTTTTCTTAAGTAGTTTCAAGATTTTACAAGCACCAACTTGAAGGAAGCACCTACTCCTTGAGATTTCTAGCACCCACTGGAAGGAGAAACCAATCTACTTGGAATATTTTAAATGATGATACAAGATCAAATCAACCTTCAAATACTATCCCAAAATCACATCTTTAATCTACATACAAAACTGCTTAGAAATGTACCTCAAATATGCAAACTTGTAAGATTCGCCACGAGCTCAATTTTCCATTTCTGATTCTAAAACTTGGACCTCAGATATCGGGATTTGTTCTCCTTATAATTCAACAAGTGGAATTCAATTTGGACCTATGCAACTTCAGATATAATCATTTTATATCTAACACATGTTTGGGACTGGTTTTTGGATTAGTCACAAACCCTAAATTACAAGTATAACTCCGTACATGTAATGAATAAGGATCTAAAACTTGTACCCAATATTCTTCGATATCTTCTGTGAAATTCCTCCATTTTTTACTCCTTGAATCATCCCCCCAAAAAATTTATAATGAAAATGGAAAGATGACTCTTTTTGAAGAAGAAAATCGTACTTTTAAAAACCTCAACTTCCATTGATTATAATTCCAAACTTGTAATGAGTCAAGACTTGAAATTCGTATTCAAGATTCTTCATTGTCTCTTCTAAAAAAAATCCTAGTTTCACTATCTGAATCGTTCTAGAAAAAAAATTATATCAACAATTTGAAGATGACCTTCAAAGAAAACCCTAGAACAAATCATCAAAAGACTTCATCTTCCCTTGGAATTTCACCCTTCTTCACTTCATCTTCCCTTGGATATTTGCTCCTCTAAGATGAAATTTGCTCCTCTTTCTTGGCTAGGTCGAATTGGTGTGATACAAATTCCAAATGAAGCTCCTCTTATTTATATAAGTCTACTCCACAGGAGGGCGTGAAACCAAGGGTCACAACTTTTGGACCGCACCTCTTCCTTAAGGATGGTCGACCTTAGGGGATTATTTACTTTACTTTAGGGGATTCTTATCTTGATTTTAGGGGTTTCTTCACTTGGCTTTGGGGGATTCTTCACTTGGCTTCTTCAAGGCTCCATTTGTGTACAAGTTAAACTGGGCATGTGGAAATAATCACATGTTATCTTATCCTGTGATGACCATGCTTAAAAGCTACACCATAAGGGGACCACTTTGGAGTTATATACAATTATTTCAAGGCTCCTTCAAGGATTCTTCAAGTGGACACATCATAATATATTTTAGGGGATTCTGGTATTTTCTTTAGGGATTCTTCTAAGTTTGACATCAATGACAACCAATTTTCCAACAAGGTCATCTTAGAACCTAATTATGAGAACCCCATAGATTTCCAAATTTATTATAAGAGTACCAATACCATCACACTTTGACCACATATTTTCCCATTATGACATCGCAAATAGTTCCAATGGAATGAATATTCTAGTGGCATGGGTGGACTTTCACCGAGGATTTTAAGCACAATAACACTAAATGCGCACAAGTACAATAAATGCAAACAAGAACATTAAATGCATTTGCATAACCCACATATCATGAACATATCATAAATTTCTTAAAAAGTTATTTAGAAGATTAAAACCAACCTAAGATTATTTTTCATATGCTCATATCATTACTCAATTAAACATATCAGTTTAGTTAATAATGTGAAATGGTTTATTAGGAATTTTTGTTCTTTCTTGGATTAAAATTTTCATATAAACTACTTATGAAATTTTAATAATGATGGTTTATAGTAATTACAATTTGTTACTAGATTACTAGGATTTTCGATAACTTGGGCCACTCTCCAAAGAAACCTCCTTCTAAAAATACCATAAATATATGTTTGAATGTCCCAAAAGGATAAATGGCCCCACATAGATGTTCAACTTTGGATGGCGACGAGTTCGTTGTCGTCATGAATCATGATCATCAATCCCATTATTAGCTTTATACTCTTTTATATACATGTTTACTCATCATTCCTATGTTTTCTAAAAAATATGTTCCTAATAATTTGGCAAGTGAAATTGGTTTCGTTGGAAGACAAGAAGTCAATCTAAGAAGGAATGGAAAATGAAAAAAAAAAAACTTCAAGAAGGAATATCAGAGTGCAATGTTGTATCTTAAATTTTGAATTTGTTAATTCTACTTTTTTACGTCCATTATTTTCATAGTCTAGAAAAACATCTTCCAAAGTGTTAAACAAAACTACAAAATGTCCTTTTATGTTAATTTCTTTCTCATGTAAAGAATTTGATTTGATATGGAATAGATAGCTATCTTTTCGGTTTTCATTTGTATGTAGATGTTTTAACTTCCTTTTTGTTTCATATTCAAGATTCATAGTTGTCTTGTTTAATTTGTTTTAGGTAACATCACTATTATTTGTGGGATTTCTAATAGAGAGGAGGAAAGAAGAGGTGTAGAAAAGGTCGTGACAGGTAACTTGATAGGATACCTATAATACCATGAAGTTAATTTAAGAATTGCTCATCTTTTGATTTATTTGTAGAACATCTCATCAATATTTCTACTATCAAAAAATGCAAATTTTCATTTGGGTTTATTATAACCTTCCTTCTATTCTGAACAATAATATGCATTATTGTTGAAATTAGTGCAACTGAAAGAGCCAATGTCTAGGAGGATGGCATAAGACCCTGGCTGAGATCTAGGGTCCCTAGTACACTCTTGGGGTTCTTGGTTTGGGACCAAGCAATTAGAGCCATGGAAAAAAACCCTAGTGAGGGCCCCCAATGTATTTCTTGGGTTATTGGTCAAGGACCAAGAAATAAGTCCCTATATGTGTTCTAGGGCCCCTCGATGTGTTCCCGGGAATCCTTTCTCGGTGCTTGGATTGATCCTTGTATGTTTTACTTAGTGGTTTATGATGTAAGTCCCTAGATGTGTTCTAGGGCCCTTGGATGCATTCCAAGGAATCCTTTCTTAAACGCTTAGGTTGATCCTTGGTCTTGTAACTTGGTGGATAAAGACCCTAGATGTGTTCTAAGGCCCCCAAATGTGTCCTGGGGTATGTTGGTCTGGGACTAGGTGGTTCTTGGTTGAGTACCAATATGTGATGATGTGTGATCTTCTTCTTCTCTCCCATGATGGTCCATGAGACCTAGGAGAAACTATAATATGGACATGAACACATCATTGGTTGTTCCTCTTATGCAAGGATGATAAAAGATTATAAGTTATCATGAGACATATTTGGACAATTTTCAATTGAAGAAGACCCCTTTGGCTTTGTCTTGTAGCCTCCCCTTGCTTGAATCTCATTCCCTATCTTTCTTAATGTGGTGCTGGTATTTTATAAGTCACTTTGACTTATTTGACTTTCTAATTATTATTTTTATTAATTATTTTAAATTTTAGGTTTTTAAATTAAACCTAACCCTAACCCCTTCCTAAGATATAAAAGGAACCTCTCCTTCACCCATTTGTTCATTCATTCCTCACTCTCTTCTCATGGTCTAATGTTTTTGCAGCTATCTTGCTCATCTTGTTCTTGTGGGTGCGGCCTCCTTGGAGCTTCCTATCTTGTTGTTTTTAGGTGTGGCCTCCTTGGGATTCTCTCTAGTGCTAGCTGTGACATTTCTTGTTGGTGTGTGGCCTCCTTCTTGCTGTAGTAGGGTATCGTTTCCCTTCTCCTTGCTGTAGTAGGGTGTCACTTCTCTCTCTCTTACCAGTGAAGGTGATGTGGCATCCTCCTTTCTCCTTTGTAGGTTCCATTGGTTTCCCTAAGGTTGGTGTTGCCTCCTAGGAAGCCCTTGGTTCCTCTTCAGTTGTTGTTGGTGTCATTTCTTGTTGTCTCATGTATGATACCTCTGCTTACCAGATTCTGTTGTAGGGTTTGACAAGCCTTAAGTTGTTGTAGCACTACAATTCATATTGGATGACTTTTGTTTGAGCCTATATTGTGGTCTTTGGGGTTTTATATCAGTCTTACTTATGTTGATTGGTCCTTGAGTTCTTCTTGAAAATATGTCCACTTAGATCATGATGAGATCAAACCCTTGAGGGTTTTGATCCATGACCTGTAACATATTTTTCTGATCATATCGAAAGAGGACAACAACAAAGCATCCTAGGTAAATTTTTTCTAGAGGTAATGTGTTGTTATTTCTTTTCTTATTATCAGATCTGATGTTCATAATTTTTATTGCTTATGATTAGATTAGTTCATGTTTAGATCTAGCCTAGAAATGTTTTACTACATGCTCAAATCTATTGTATTGTTTCTATGTTTAATCCACTTCATAAATTTTGTTTAGTTTGTTGATCTAAATCTATAGTAGTGAATAAATTTAAAGAAATATTAATGTTTTCATTTTCCCTAAAAATTCCAACATGGTATCAGAGCTTAGGGCGTGAAAAGAGCTCAATAGTGGCAGACTTTTGACCCTGTGTAGATCCACTTTTTAGGGTCTGTTTTGCAGATCAACAGTAAGCCTATTTTTTAGAATCAGATCTTGAAATCAGCATGGTTTCATCCTCAATCAAAGCAGAAGATAGGATTGAAGGGGACTCCAACTTTACTTCTTGGAAGGATGGGGTGTTTAATATCCTAGAAGAAGGTGACTTGGATGATCTGGTTACCAGGGTGATAGAAGAAACTACTTCAAATATAGGAAGGAATCATATAAGAAGAGGTAGGACAAAGCCAAGAGAGTCATATTTGACTCAGTTAAGTACAACATGATGCCCCTCATTGGTCATCAAAGGACAACTAAGGAATTATTTGATTCCCTAGCAAATCTATATGAAAAGAAGGCCCCAACTCAAAAGAGGATATTGAAGAAACAACTACATACATTAAATATGGGGAAGGATGAATCTATCTCTGCCTTCTTTTCCAAAATTTCTCAAACAAGAGATCATATTACACAAATTGGAATTGCAGTGGATGTTCATGACCTTGTACAAATAGCAGTTGATGGTCTCCCTGACTCATAGGATACATTTCTCTCTTCAGTAAATGTAAGAGAAGTTCAATTCAACTTCAAAATATTATGGCATAATTTCTTGGAAGGAGAGGGTAGATTTAAAAGCAAGAATGAACCCTCAACGGTAAGAGACCATGCTCTTTCATTCAAAGCCAAGAGATGGAATAAGTTTCCTCAGCACAAAGGCAAAGGTAAGAAATCCCAAGGTAAGCACTCTCACTTTCACTCTCATTTATCTAAAATAATATGCTTTAATTGTAAAAGGCTAGGTCATTATGCAAAATAATGCAGGAACCCTCCTTCATAGCATAAGTAGAGAGGTAGGTTCCATGTTTTAGTTGCAACTAATGAAGAAGAGCCTCAAATAAGAATAACCAGGGCTGCTACTAAAGAGAAAGAACAACACCGAGAATGTTATCTTGTCTCGACCCTCTCTAGCATTGTCACCAAGTCATAAGAAGTTTGGTTAGTGGACAGTGGGGCTACCAAACACATGACAGGATTCAAACAAAATCTTGTAAAATATCAGGATAACAAGTTCCATGTGAAGGTAGAATTGGGTGATGATGGCACCTATGACATCAAAGGGTTTGGAGCAGAATCTTTTCAGCTTCAGACAAGTAATGTATTTCATATCGATGAAATTATTTATGTTCGTGGATTAAAGAAAAATATTATCTTAGTTGCAGTTCTAGAAAGAAAAGGGTACTCAGTAGCCTTCTCCAAAGGAAAGGCTCTTATGTGGCCCTCAAATGTGAGTTTGAGCTCAGCCATGACAATCAAAACTCAATAGGGTCGACTTTACAAAATCACTGGACACGTTATTCAATAATTAGCTTACGAGATGATCAAACCCTGTGAGCTATGGCACAAAAGGTTTGGATATCTCAACTACAATTCTCTCCCATGTTTGCAAAAAATGGTAACAAGTATGCCATTTTTTTCATTTGAGAATGATAGTGTTTGTAGAGGCTATGCTCTTGGTAAAAATATAAAGAAAACCTATCTCCATAGTAATAGAAAAACTAATGGCATATTATATATTATTCATTCTGATCTTTGTGGATCTATGTCTGCTCCGTCAATGAATGGTTGTCTTTATTACATCTTTTTTATTGATGATTTTTCTCGTAAAACTTGGATTTATGTTTTGAAAACTAAAGATGAATCTTTCAGTAAATTTCAGGATTTTAAGAATCTTGTTGAGAATCAAACATGTAGACATATCTGTGTTTTCAGAACAGACAATGGAAAATAATTTGACTCCCACAAGTATGATGATATTTGTCGGACTTTTGGGATTAAGAAGGATTTGATTGTGCCTTATAATCCTCAGTAGAATGGGGTTGCAGAAAGAAAGAACAAGACGATTTGTGAAGCAGCCAAAACCATGATGTATGATCAAAATCTACCATTGTCTCTTTGGGATGAAGCTACAAGCATTGCAGTCTATATTCATAACAGGTGTCCTCATAAATCCCTAGAAGAGAAAAATCCATAAGAAGTCTTCACCGGTAAGAAGCATTCAGTTGACCATTTGAGAATATTTTGCAGTCCTATCTACATTCATATACCTAAATAAAACATGACTAAGTTAGAGCCCTCTGGAAAGAAAGGAAGTTTTTTGGGATACAGTGAGACCTCAAAAGCATATAAAATTTATGTACCAGGGCACACGTTCATTGAGGTCAGTAGAGGCATGACATTTCATGAGGAAGAAACCTTTAGTCATTCCATAGAATGTTCATGTGATACAAAGGAGCGGGAAGCTCCATCTCCAGAACCTTCAGATTCACCACTTCCAGATGAGTAGAGGGAGGAGGCCATAGAGCCTTCTGTGGATCCCATAAGGGATTTTGTTGCATTTCCCTTAGAGAAACCTCTTGTTAAAAGGAAGCCAGCTTGGTGCCAGTAAATTTTAAAGGAAGCATAAAATCATGTAGCACCTAAAGGTACCTTCAGAGAAAACAAGAAACCAAATAAGTACTTAGGCCTGATAGCGCAGTTGAATCTTGTGATTGATTCAAAACCTTCCACTTTTGAAGAGGCTACCAAACATAAAGTGTGGAAGGATTCCATGATAGAAGAGAACAAGTCAATATAAAGAATGATGTATGGGAACTGGTACCAAGACCTCAAGGCAAATCAGTAGTAACCTCTAAATGGATTTACAAAATAAAGCATGCAACAGATGACAGTGTTGAAAAATTCAAAGCTAGATTTGTGGCCCATGGCTTCTCTCAGAAAGAAGGAATTGACTATGATGATATATTTTGTCATGTTTCCAGGTATACTTCCATTTGAATTATTATCACTCTTACTTCAGTTTTTTATTGGAAACTTCACCAAATGGATGTTAAAATTGTTTTTCTTAATGATGAAGTTGAGCAAAAGGTTTATATCAAGCATCCCAAGGGTTTCTTGATCCATGGGAAATAAGCCCATGTATGCAAACTCAATAAATCCTTGTATGGATTAAAACAAGCTCCGAGAGCTTGGTATGGAAGAATTGATAGTTTTCTTCAAAATCTTGGATTCTCCAAGAGTATAGCAGATTCTAATCTTTATATAAAGATTGTGAAGAATCATCCTGTCATATTGGTTTTATACATGGATGATTTGTTCCTTACTAGAGAGAACATATGATAGCCTAGACTAAGAGGGAGTTATCAAAAAAGTTTGAAATGAAGGACTTGGGTCTTATGCATTACTTTCTTGTCTTAGAGGTGTGGTAGAAACCAAGTGAGATATTTCTCTCACAAAGAAAGTATGCAGTTGATGTGCTTCATAGATTTGGCATGTTGGACTGTAAGTCCACGACCACACCTATGATTTCTAACCTGAAGAAGTTACATGATCAAGCTACAAGCTCAGATCTAGAAGACCCCACCATATATCGTCAGATCATTGGGTCCTTAATGTATCTAGTGTTGATGCTTGAAAGTGCAACGATGAATACTATACTCGCAAATGATTTCCAAGATTTATTATTTATCTATATTAATAATACAATAATATTTGGGACCCCCTTTTTATACTTATGGAACTATGGTGGATAAGCAACGCTTATAGTTTTTTTTTCCTATGTGATGGTAGCAACACAATTTTCTACAGTTCATTTGTTTCAGATCATGGTTTAAAATTCTATGGTAATATGTGTTGGTTGGCTGATTAAAACATGAAGCTAAGTGGTTTGGATGATCTCTCATAAAATATGATAATGATACCTTTTTGAAAGAGAGAATTATACTCCAGTTTTAATTTTTGATGTTGTGTATTGTTCATGGCGAAAGTTGGGTGATCTTGACCCTTGCTACTATGGTTGTGTGCATTATTTAAGTTTCATAGTGGATTGTGTTCCTAGTACATTGTCATTCGAAGGAATTTGGTATTGGCAAGGGGTGGTGCACTCTGGACTACCATGCACTTTGCGAAAGCAATATGGCAATTTTGGATTTTTGGTTGATTAATGGTTTGAATGTAGTGCTATGGTGAGTTGGCTAGTACTAAAAATTGAATGAAGATATGACGGGAGAAGCGACGTGAAATGCACGTCACTCAAACTCCCCTCAATCCTGTCACCCTAGTCATTCTTGCAATTTTGGCTTTGGTAGTTGTTGCTGCTCCACCTTGCCCAGTCATGGAGGAAGTATACAGTCTTAGTTTTTCTCCTCACGCATACTTTTATAGGTATGGGTTTTCTTACTTTTCCATCCATGAGAGTTACCCTACATTTGAATCAAATGTTGGCTTTGGTTGCTCATGGTTTGTGTGATTCTCAAGTTATTATGATGTTTTGGAACTGTGTTTATGCTCGCATCTTTGGTTTCCTGTGGTGGTTGTTCTGGGGTTGTTGGATTTTAAAAGTTGGTCGCATGGTCCTTGTTGTGTGTAATTGTTCACTGGAATTATTGACTAAATATTGCAGTGGAGCCTGATTTTTCATGGTTCTGTTTCCGGTTCTGGCCTCTCTGTTCAAGTTGGTTATCACAGTCTTCCTAAACTCTAGGATTTTCAAATACTCCACCTATATATTGACACTATTGTTCTCTGTGGCTAAGTGTACCCACGCCATGTTTTGACCCTGTGGGTTTTATGTGAACTATGATTAAAGATTAGATAATTATGTGCCTTGTATTGGAAAAACCCTCAGTTGTTGGCTTGCTTGCTATAACATCAACGTCATTGTTTCCTAGTGAATGTTATACAGTATGAGAACATTGCTACCCTTATTTTGACAAGAGAATTATTTGTGCTTTTTGGTTGGGCACGGGTTTTTATTTGGTCGATCATTATGCAGTGTTGGAAAAAGGGTTTGCCTCGCCTGTTTGTTTTGGAAGATGCAGTATGTTGTTTGAATCCCATACAATGGAGATCAATGTTGCATATTATTGTTTATGTGATCAATTATGATAGGGCACCTATGGAATGAGTTCTTTATGCCATTCAACTTCCAAAATCTCTGTCCGAACTGCCTGTTGTCTCTACCACTTACTATCTTAAACCTTGAACATTACATTGAAAGCATAATTACTCCAGTTTGAAGTTGATGGGAGCACTGTGTTTGCTCAGTTACTGGGAATGATTTTGTTTGGTCCTTCCTTGGTAATTATGGAAGAGATCTATACCCATCTATTCATTTGAAGCTAGTGTTAAAAATATTGAATGTTATTTTGGTTCAATCATTATGTTGATTGTATAAAAGGATCACCTATGTTATAAATGCTTGAGGCCCAAATAAGAGTGATAACATCCAAAATAATTGCATTGAAAAGTGGTTAAAAATGATGGATGTGCGTTGTTTGTAAACACTATGCATGTCCCTATTGGATTAAAAGGATTATTATTGGAGTTAATATTATGGTTGTGGCTCAAAGATTATTGTTGTTTCTTATAGTGATTATGATGTTTTTCGTTATGACTGTCATATAATGATAATGTGGGTACAATGGTTTCTATGATTAAATAATTCTGGGCATACAGATTATTGTGTAAATAATTCTGAAGCCAGCAAAAACTTTTGTCAAAGAAGATATCATTTTGGATTATTGTTTGGAAAAGGAGCACTTGTTAAACTTTGAAATTCTGTACAAAGATATGTTTTGATTGCATTTAAGGTATCATGTTTTGATTTGTTTCACTTGAACATTATCCATATTGATTCCCTATCATTCTACCATTTTTTGCTAATTACAATCTCGATTTCACTTATTGCATCCTTGTTCTGTGATATAAATTTAAAAAGAAAAGTTTGTGTAGAAGCGACAAAAGGGATAACATAGCAAGGGTTGGTGACTGATATTTTTATACACAATTAAATTGTTTGGTTAATTGAAGAAAAATATTTGTATATGTATTCCCTATCATTCTACCATTTTTATCTAACTACACTCCCTATCACCCCCTGTTCACATGGAAATTAATGAAAGGTTTGTTATGGATGGATTTGCATGTATCTCGTGTCAATTTTTGAGCCAAACTTTGATTCATGTAAGAAGAGTGTCATGTATGGTTTATTAAGAGCTTCATTACTGACAAACTGCTACTATAGGATGAGTTGTTTCAGTAGAGGCAGCAATGGTCGAAAAACCAGAGGCATAGGAAATTGGAATCGAGGCCGTAAGAGGCCTAGATTTTCTATCCATTTTGACGTTGATCCTCAAGAATTGAACCAGTTGTTCCAAGATGGGTTCTTTAATTGGGTTGGACATGGGATAATGCACCCTCTACCTGAAAGACCCCCTTTTCAGCCTCCTCGAAATATCCCTGGAATTCTCGTTCCTCCACATGTGTCTTTTCATCCTTAAGTCCCCACAAATGATGGTTGGCAAGAGATTACCAACCAGCCTATCTCTCACCATCGTGGTTGGCCCACTATTCCATTACCTTACCACCACCTATCAATCCAAATGTCCATATTTCCCATGTTGTTTTGCCAGTTTGTCCAGATTTCCTGTGCTGTTTAGCCAGTTCAATCATCACATGCCAGTAAGAGATTCAAAACTGATATTCCCCAACCTATGCAAGACAAGGGAAAAGCAGTTGCCTCCCCTTCTTCTCCCTCCAATGATTCCTCAAAATCTGTGTATTCTCGCCTACATTTGAAGGAAGATTGTTCCCATGTGATCAACAAGATACAACCCCAAGGGTCCAATCAACCATGGGATACTTCTGAGAAGTCTAAGGGAAACAACCATGAAAAAAGGAAAAATGTCTCTCAAAGTGGCAAATATGGTTTTTAAAATATGTTTTTTTTATGATTTCAGTTGATGAGGACAGTGCTTAATGGTTGTCAACATTTTTGGACAACAAGCTTTGTTTTGATATTTTGTGGATAATGTGGATAGTGTGGATATATATATTCTTTTTTGGATATGATATAAATTATTTTTGATATTTAAATATCCGGTTTGAAAGATATTCAAGGGAGTTACAAGGGTGGCATATGGTTAAAATGATTATTTTTTTTGTTTATTATATTGCATGATTTAAAAGGAAGAAATGACGGGAGTCACAAAGGGGTCCCACCTACCTAGTTATTATTAATTAAGACCCTTAACTATATTATTATTATTTATTTCTCCTAAACTAATTAGTTAAGTTAAATCAACTTAACTAAGAAAGTAGTTGAATTACTTCAACTTATTTGGAAAGAATAAAAGTTGAATGAGAAGAAGAGACAAGGGGAGAATAGAAGCAGAAAGCAAGACTAAGGTTTTTTCTTTAGTTACATGAGATAGTTTCAGTTTTCATTAATTTCTAAGTTTATTTAAATCCTAATTCTCTTCTTGACAGCAGGGTCTTATTGTAGACAGCAAGGTTCAAGACTGAACCACACTTTTCAAATGCTTGTTTTAGATGTGTTGATATATCCTTGATAGTACGTGTATTCTTGTATGTTTGTGAATTAAGTTTCATGGTTGATAAAGGATATCTTGTAGAGTCAAATTGGCAGTATTTTGTGGCAAGCTGATCCAGATTATTAATTTCAGTTTTACTTTACTGTCAGATTCTTTTTGTATGGTGTTCATCGAAGATCTCTAAATTAGACTTTGGTTCATGCCCTTGCAAGGGTTTTGTAAAGAGAAAACATTTTTTGATATCTCAGAGTGAAATAAAATCAGATTGCTATTATGTCTCATATATGTGTATTTGTGACTTGGTTACTTTTCACTTTTTGATCTCCATGTTTAATTAATTGCAAATCTGTGTACATTCCAGAAGTTTTTTTTATTTCATTTTTGCAACATATTTAAACTATAAATCGGCCTTAGTCCTTGTAATTAATACTTGTGGATTGAGAGAATATTTTGAGGCTATAAACCCCCGGGTAACATTCCCAACTATCTTGTCCTAGCCAGGAAAGATATTAAAATGATTGAGTAAGGTAATTCATACCTTTTCCTCAACATTTATTTGAGGACCATACTGGGGAGATCTTCCATATCTCTCTGGTTGATTGTATTCATAATTATCATTGAATATTTCTGCTTTTGTTTTTTATTATTTGATTGTTTTCTTTTCCTCGTGACAATATCTACTACAAGGAAGCCCAATATTGAGCATGGTCTTAAAGACTAAACCAATATTTCCTTAACTTTATTTAATACCATCTTAGAAACCGCTAATACTCGGGATGAGATGGAACGCTCATGGGAAGTAATTGAACAAGACATAAGTATTCGTGAACGTTGGGAATCCAGAAAAAGGAAGCCTAGAAATCAGTCGTAGCTCTCTTTTTCCTAAAGTTTATCTTGTTTTTCATGTCCTCAAATCCTCGCATCTCTAGGAGAAGAAGAGGGTTGTCTCCTGAAATCACTCCTATCATTGAAATAGGAAAGAGGAAAACTATTATGTCAACCCAACAAGGTAATCTAAGGAGAACTTTGTCTCATTCAGCTAGTTCACCTTTCTCACCCACACCCATCATTTACAACATGGCATCTGCAAGTGGCTTTGGTGGTACTAGAGGTGCCTCATCATCTCAACCTTTAGCCTCATTAGTGATCGCTAGTTTGTATAGCCATCAGGTTTCTATCGAATCTACTACCAAGCCTGCCAAGATCATCAAGAAGTATGGGCTTTTCCAATTTGAGGAAGATGCTACTACCACCCCATGGCATGTATCCTCTCCCTTGAACCTAGCACCTGCTACTCGTCCTTTATTAAAATTTAAAGAGCATCTACCTAGGTTTTCCAGAAATAATACCATCACTAAAAATGAACACTTGGTAGCATTCTCTAATGCCTGTCACAATATAGGAGCTAATGATAATGATACCTGCATGCACCTATTTGTTAACTCTCTCGAAGGGAAAGCAGCGACAGATTTTTTTGATCTCCCTCCCAAGATTCTTTCCATTTGGGAAGAGTTAGTTTACTGGTTCAAGTCCACTTATGGGTAGCCTAAGATCCCAGTCGAACAATTATGGGAATATAATAACATTGCGTACAAAGACGGTGAGACTATTATGTCTTTCAACCTTCGTTTCACCAAGTTGTATAACCAAATTTCAAAACTTATTCTCCCCCAAAATGGATTTGCCTTTATGCATTACTATAATTCTCTACCTTCCCTTTATCGGCATAGGCTTGAAGAAAAATCTATTGATAACCTTGGTTTCGCCCTGTATACTTGTCTAGAATATGAAGAACAACTAGAAAGAATAGGTCTCCCCAAGGGGAATCGGTTAAACAAACGGATATGTCTTCCCTCCTACCACTTGTACAGGAAATGAACAATCAGATGATAGAATATGAGCGAAAGGGAAATTTCCCTTCACTTACTCCTGGGGCATCATATTCTTCCTCACCACCTTTTAGGAATACCAATGAAAACAACGTTTATCCCAAAGCCATCATGTCTCGCAGTTGGTGTAACTTTTGTGAGGAAAATCACGAGGAAAGTACTTGTGAGGTAAAGAAGAGTGCCAGAGATAAAATATTTTGAAAAAATCCTGAAACCACCATTTTTTTTCTAGATTGGGCAGAAATGGAATATGTCATGATCATAAACACTAGGAATAAATCCTATGCTTCAAAAGGAAAATATGACCCCCTCGTAATTCTTCTAGTCCAAGCTCATATTCACAAGCTACCATTGTACAAGCTACCAAGACTCCTGACAGTGAAGGAGTTCCCTCCCCTCTTCCCTCTTCGAAATATAACATTCTCAACCAATTGGCTAATATCAAGGCCGGTGCTACTCTTCTGGACATGGTTTTCGTCCATGGACAACAAAAGCATCTCATATATTTTATGGAAGGAAAAGATTCCACCATAACCAATCTTTTTGAAGAGACTAAAGAAGAGGATTCTATTGTAAATAAAGTAGGTGTAAATAACTTTAGACACCCTGTAAAAAACACTCCATTTTTCATTTCTGTAAAAATTATGGATAAAATATCCCATTGTTGCCTAATTGACGGCAGCTCGAGCCCAAGTGTAAAGTCAAAAATTATTATGGAAGAGATATGCTTATCATGTACTAATGAAAATTCTAGAAGCATGCTCTCATATAATAGTCTACAACAATTGACTATAGGTGAAATCAAATACGTGAATTTGGTTCTGTGTGCACATCCTGAAATAAGGACAACCCTCAACATCCAAGTAATTGACATGCCAGTAAGTAACTATTCTATCATCTTAGGAAGAGACTAGAAATCCTTGAAAGGTGGATATCTTTCTCTCGACAGAACACACTTATCCGTTCCTCAGAATGGAAATAATATCATAGTCCTAAGGGAAGGAAGAATCTCACCATATATAGAGATCATTCCATAAAATTGTGTCGAGGAAGACTTAGGAGTGTACTCCATCTTTTTTGATGAGGGTGACACTTCCCTGGAACAAATTGACCTCGAGGATGGTATGTGGCACATGCATTTTGATGGCTCATGCTCCAACAAAGGTAATGGAGCTGGCATTATCTTATACTCACATGTAGGTAAAATTCACAACTTTTCTTATAGGCTATAATTTTCTTGAACGAACAATGTTACTGAGTTTGAAGCATTATTGCTAGGCACTGAAAATGCTTATGATTTAGGTTGTGGACACCTTACAGTTTTTGGGGATTTTGAACTTCTTGTGAACCTTGTATGTATAAGTTTATGAAACGCTACACCCAAGTTGTTTGGATGCGTATCTCAAACTTATTATCATTTAACATCACTCATGTTAAAAGGGAACTTAATTTGATGGCTGATAGGTTAGTTGTATTTGCAGTGTCTCCTACTCGACAACTTCTGCCTCAAAGACCTGATTGTATTTTTCAATATTTATATCATCCTCATATTCCTGACAATGTAGAGTCATGTCAAGTCTTCCCTAGTGATGAAGGAATATGTGCTTTCATACCAAATGAACCCTTTAAGCCCAAGGAGATTATATCCATGGAAAACAAAAAAAAAATATGAAAGGCTTGACTCCTCTTGAAAGTTCATTTTCATCGAGTGATGTAGGCAACAAAGAAATGCATAAAGAAAAGGAGTAAAAGAGGAAAGTGGGTGAAACCATTTCGTTAAACATTGGAACACCCTATTCCCCCAAGAATGTTAAGATAGGCGCCCAATGTACTGATGAAGAAAAGATGAAATTCACTAATTTACTTCATGAATTTCAAGATATTTTTTCTTGGTCATATGAGGATATTCGTGGTTTTGAACTTGCTCTCATACAACATACCATTCCTATCAAGGAAGGGATAAAACCAGTTGTTGTCCCTTCACCAAGTTTTGAATAATTCTTGGTCATAATTGACTACTTTTGGGACTGTGACAGCTTGCCAAGGAAGGAGTGCAATGCGAAGCTGAAAGTAAGGAAGCAAGACCTATTTTTGGGTCCATTTTAGGGTTTTGGGTTGATGTAACGGGAAAGGGATGTCGGCCCGTGGGTTTACCCACGTTTAGGCCCATTTTGTAACCTATAAATAGGCAATGTAAATAGGGGAGAAGTGGTAAGATAGTATGATAGTAATGTAGTACATCTATGTGATGTATAGCTGAAAGCTTAGTGCTAGTAATTGGATCTATTTGATCGGATGTAACTTAGAGTGCTATGTGCATGAGATCGAAAAGATAAGTGCGGTTTGGTGTAGTCTTGTGATGAAGAGAAAGGAAGAAGGATCTAGTGAGCTGCGTATATCTTATGTCCTGTGTGAAGTAAGGGTCATTGAAGCTCTGTGATGTAACTGCTTGACCAAGATAATATAAAGAAGACTTTGTGGATGTAGCCCCAGGGTGGGGGTGAACCACGGTAACTGTGTGTATAGTTCTTTGTGCTTCACTCTAATGTGTTTATCTCTTTCTTGGCTAAGTGCTTGATGTGATTAAGTAGATCTAGTTATGCTCTGTGTTGATGATATATGAACGAACGTTAGATCTGATATATAAGATGCTTAGTGCGTGATCTGTTGAATCTAACCTATATTTATGTGGCTAAGTACTGAATCATCTTTAGTATAAGTATTCATTGTGATGCTCTATGCTTTTTGCGAAGTGTATTAATCAATGTATGTTAAGGAATAATTGATGCTAAGTGCATTGTAAGCAAGATAATCACAGATCTATGTCCTAGCTAAGGTTGCAGACATCTGAGTCCTGCAACCACCCCTGCCTCTACCTCAGGTGAGACTTCATCTACTTCAAAGGTGTTGCTGAAAGGGCTGGTAGTTAGGGTTTTTTTGGTGTGCTCTTGAGCATTGAACCCTAGGTCTTCCCCTATGCCAACAAATGGTTCCATTGTTGGGACCTAAAACTGTGATTGTTGGGAACTGAAGAAGAAGAAGCCTTGTGCAAAATAAGCTCTATGCGTAGATTTGTTGCCCTAGTGTGCAGTGTTTTGTTTGACCTGTGAAGCTTTGTGCCAAGAAAGAGAGGTCAGATCTGAAGAAGAGAGGTCAGGTCTAAAGAAAGAGAGGTCAGATCTAAAGAAAAGAGGTCAGATATGAATAAAATAAGTCAAATCTACGAAGAAAGAGGTCAAATATGGAAGAAAAAGGTAAGATCTGTAAGCTTTGTTCTTTGATAAAGGTAAGAATAGTTAAAATTCTTAGATCTGGAAGCTTTGTGCTCTATAGAAGTAAGATAAGTGGAAAAAAATAAATTTCTAAGCATGGATTTAGGTATGTTTGATAGATTCTATCCTAGCTTCAAAACTAGGGCATTAATAGATGAAAGAAACTTTGATATGAATAGATCTAATAAGTATAGTGATAGATACATTATACCTATGCATCAAAAGAATGTTTGGACTAACAAGTGGATGCAGGATCCTAGAAAGAGTTTTTTGCAGGCTAGTCACCATGATCCTGGTGCACATTACAGAAGGAGTTGGGGAACATCTAAATGAAAAAGAGGATTAACCCTCTGTTATAGTTGCAGAAGACCAGGACATCTTGCTAAGAAATGCCCTGGGAGAAGACCTAGTTGCCTTTGTTGTAAGGCTATGGACCATGAAGTATTGGATTGCCCTAGAATGATTGCTAGGCTTGAGAAGCTAAATATGGAGCAAGCAAACCCTAAAGGAGATCAAGAGACCAAGATTATAGTAGAAACCCAGAAAGAATAAAAAAAGATATTGCTATAGATGAAAGATACCTTGAATGACCACCAACATGTTAGGCTATCAGAGATCTTCAAAGAAAAGGCGAAAGTTGAAGCAAGAATAGGGGAATTTGACATTGACTGTACTCTTGATGAAGAAACACAAGTGAACATTATGTCAGAAAGAACTTGGGAAGCTATAGGAAATCCTGCCATGATCCCTTCCCTAGGAGGAACAAGTTTCTTCAGAGGAAAGCTAGTAAACCTATGTGGAAGGATCACCCGGATACATATGAATGTCAATGGAACTTCGACAAAGGAATACTTTGAGATCATTAAATTTTTTGAATACAGCGCCCAGTTTACCATGCTCATAGGGAAACCTTGGATTGATAGAGAACAAGCCAAATGAAAAGAAGAAGAAAAATTTTTGGAATAGAAGAAGCAAGAGTTAAAATACTTTATGACCAGAAGGATTGCACATTTGATTGAAGAACATAAGAGCAGATCACAGATATTAAATATTAGCAACTCCGATGTCAAATCTAAGAGAACACTTGAGGATCCGCAGAAGATCGAGTTACCTATTTTTGATACAGAAGAATTATTATCAAGGAACCCTAGGAAAGACTTTCAACAGCGCAACGTAACTAAGACCACAGAAGATAAACATCAAAATGGTAAAATCATTACTGAGACGAAGCTCACTGGGAAGAAGGATAGGAAGTTAAGAAAGAAAAGGGCTAATACTATAAGGTTACAAGAGGTTCTAGAGGACACTGAGCAGTAAGAAGAATTGCAAAATTGGAGCTTTGACGAGATATCAGAACAACGACATAGAGTACTTCGCCATGACGAAGCAATATATCCATTGGAACTGATATACCCGTTCAACTGCCACTTTGAATGGATTGGAAAGCAGTTATGGGTTACCACTGGACCATTGGATAACACTAGAATGGATAGAATGGAGTTAATGAATGCCCCATGTCCATTGCAAGCAGACCGTTGTTGAGATTGCCTACTTAACTCATCACACCACGCATCGAGAATACTTTTTTCTAACTAAGAATCTGAGCATGAATCTTGAAGCTTTACTTACCCTGAGATCATTGCCTTACTATTCACTGTAGTCTCTAAATTCCTTTTGCACCCGAGCCAGCTAACCCAAGTTTGTATGTCGGATGAGCTCAGTGCTGCTGAGAAAATTGTTGAAGAAGTTCTAATTGATTTAATGACTAAGAGAGTCATGTCAGAATGTGGAATGTCTACAGGTGTAAAAGCATCATCCTCGGTCGCACTTCTAGCTTCCCCCTCCACTGCTTGAGCAGGACCATCCCGACTGACTTCAGAAAAAGGATCTAATCTCGGAGACGACTTTCCCCCTATGAAGATGATCCCAATCATATTTCCTAAATATATCTCACCATTAAATAGACCAATGAATCAAGTCACTGTACCCAGAGACTTCGACTATGTTGTAGTCACGACATACCTCCCGAAAGGGGTGCGTGCAGTTCATGTTGACCAGGAAAAGCTCACCACACTGAAATTTAGTGATTTCAACCTTGGAGATCGCAAGGTTTATAGTATGCTAGCCCCGCACAAGTACTTGACTATTACAAAAGGAAAGAACCCCAAGATTGTACTGCAGCAATGGACCCATAACCTTGTGCAGTCAACCCTCCTCAATGTGATGAAGATTCCACATTTCAGGAGGCATAAGGAAGTCAATGCATGCATTAGACTGTTGTTGTCCTACTACCATAGAGGATACCTATGGTTGGACTGCTGCATCACTGTGAATCCAATTCTGATCAATCAAATCACTGGGCTAAGCATGCAAGGCCCTGACCCATAGGACTTTTACCTGGTAAAGACCGTAGATCATGCTCTCGCTCAATGAATAAAAGACACATATGGCGATCTGGAGAAAGGCATGCGAGGTTACAAGGTAGACTTCATTGAGAATGCAATAGTGCGCTTTGGTTGCAAGCTAATCGGAGAAAAGTTAGTCCAGAAAAATAGACCTACACAGGTGACCGAATTTGTAGTTGACCTCACAGGGAAGTGCGTGGAGGGAATACAAATGAACTGGGAAAAATACCTTATAAATCAGCTAGATATTGACTGTAGACAAGTGCAGGACCAAGGGCATGAGTTCCACCTTAGTTGGTTTCTCATACTAATCACTTTCATCACATGGGAACTACTCGAGGGAGCCACGTTTCTAGAGATCGAACCCTTTGAACCATTGGTCGTGAAGTTCTATATGCTGTGGTACTTCAGAGACATGAATAAACAGTGGCAGTCCAATGCTATCTTCCACACTTACTACACTCAGTTGAAGAATTCCATCCAGTCTACATCGTGCATTACACCCAACACGCTTCATAGGTTTATACCTTTGATGAAATTCAGCGTAGATCATCACTTCACCTACATCACAGTGCGTGCATATGAGCACAAACAACAACTCCAGTTATATTACAAGCTGACAAAAGATGACTTGGAGGAGATTACCAAGGAATAGTTGGCGGACCTCCTTGTTGCAGTAGACCCTGTAGAGATGTTCGACGTAGATAGCCCTGAAGCTATGTGGGATACACCAAGACCATGCAAGACTAAGAAGGATGTGGAAGTCCAAGATATCCATAGCACATCCACGAAGACTGCTTCACTCTCACCTGCGAAGGGAGGTAATGATGAAGAACTAGGGGGCACAAAAGTTGAATAGAGAAAAGGTGAGGTTACTCCGCTTAGGGACAAGGAAGATCCCTCCAAGAAAAGGAAGATTACCCCACCAAATCCCTGATCCATAAAGAAAACTCTGGCCTCCCGGACCACTCTTAAAACTACCCTTACCCCGAATGATTTTGACTTCTTAATTGCTGCACTGAATGATGTTTCACTAGATCTCGTGAAAAAGAAAGAAGCAAAGTAGAAGGAGCTATTCCGCTGGATCACGGGTGAATTCAAAGAAGTGCAGTAGGCACTCCAGTCCAGCCAAGCAGTTTCTATGGTGCCATTAACAATGGAAATATCTGGAATAGGCGATGAGCCCACACAGTTACACCAAATCATTGAGAAAGTCGAATATCGCCTTCGATGAGCTCAATAAGACATAGTGCAAGCTACCCAGGCTTTGGCACAAGAACAAAGCGCACATGGAGAACAATAGAGGAAGACAGAATAGGAGTAGCTTGCTTTACAAGCGAAGTGGGAGGAGGAAAAAGCACAGTGATAGTAGAGAAAGGACCAGTTGCTAGCAGAGCAACTTGAAGTATAGGAGAGAGTTCAAAAAGAAATGCGCTCTGTGACAATCATAGAAGTGAAGATGGAAGATCATCTCCCACAGCAGGTGACCCAACTAGAAGAAGTAATCCAGCAACTTCAACAGTGTATCACAGATCTGGAGCTTCATACTGTGCCTGAGACACCCCAAGAGATAAGAGATCTAAGAGAAGCCACTGCTCGAAGCGTAGTCGCCCGATTAAAAAAATTGGCTTCAGAATGTAGGTAGCTAAGCACTAGAAGTGCCCAGACTTATGAAACCCTCGCAGAGAATCCAAAATTGTAGACATTGGAGGTGCAGCTCCATGAAGCAAAGCAACATGTCGATGTGCTACAAGCACAGCTGAAGTATGTGACCCCAATCGAAAGAATGAAGAGGTTCGCAGAACAATGCACAACCCAACAACAAGTACACACGCTGCAAAGTAAAGTAATGGAAGTCTCTCAACAACTGCAACCACTCCAAGAGAAGGCATGCCAATTGTTCATCAAACTTGAAAGCCAAGGAGATGAACTCGAACAAGGTGTCATCACTGCATAAAAGCGCCTGGAAGGACCTCTCAATGACACAGTAATCCAGGAAATTATTGAATAAGAGGTTGTCGCACTGTTGGAGGTCAAAGTAGCTCGAGTCAAGCTCGAGGCATTCGAAGCAGAATTGGTCAAACCTAAGTGACTCGGGAAAAGTCACAGGTGAGTGTTGGGGGCATGTTTTCCCTTGACCAAGTTTTGAAGAATACTTGGTCATAATTGACTACTTTTGGGACTACGACAGTTTGCCAAGGAAGGAGCGCAACGCGAAGCAGAAAGTAAGGAAGCAAGACCTATTTTTGGGTCCATTTTAGGGTTTTGGGTTGATGTAACGGGAAAGGGATGTCAGCCCGTGGGTTTACCCACATTTAGTCCCATTTTGTAGCCTATAAATAGGCAATGTAAATAGGGGAGAAGTGGTAAGATAGTATGATAGTAATGTAGTACATCTATGTGATGTATAGCTGAAATCTTAGTGCTAGTAATTGGATCTATGTGATCGAATGTATCTTAGAGTGCTATGTGCATGAGATCGGAAAGCTAAGTGCAGTTTGGTGTAGTCTTGTGCTGAAGAGCAAGGAAGAAGGATCTAACGAGCTACGCAGATCTTCTTTCCTATGAGAAGTAAGGGTCATTGAAGCTCTGTGTTGTAACTGCTTGACCAAGATAATATAAACAAGACTTTGTGGATGTAGCCCTAGGGTGGGGGTGAACCATGGTAATTGTGTGTATAGTGCTTTGTGCTTCGCTCTAATTTGTTTATCTCTTTCTTGGCTAAGTGCTTGATGTGATTAAGTAGATCTAGTTATGCTCTGTGTTGATGATATATGAATGAACATTAGATATAATATATAATATGCTTAGTATGTGATTTGTTGAATCTAACCTATATTTTTGTGGCTAAGTACTGAATCATCTTTAGTATAAGTATTCACCACGATGCTTTGTGCTTTCTGCAAAGTGTATTAATGAATGTATGTTAAGGAATAATTGATGCTAAGTGCATTGTAAGCAAGATAATCACAAATCTGTGTCCCAGCTAAGGTTACAGACATCTGAATCCTACAACCATCCCTGCCTCTACCTTGGGTGAGACTTCATATGCTTCGCAGGTGTTGCCGAAAGGGCCGGTAGTTAGGGTTTTTTTGGTGCGCTCTTGAGCGTTGAACCCTATGTCTACCCTTGTGCCAACACTAGTTAGGCAAAAACAAAGAACCATTAACCCCGCACTAGAAGCTACTATTAGGAAAGATTTGGAAAATATTTTGAAGGCTGGTATAATTTTCCCGGTTAAGTATTATGAGTGGGTTTCAAATTTGGTCCCCGTTCGGAAAACAACTAGTCATATCTAATTGTGCGTTGATTTTCGTGCATTGAATAGAGTGAGAGTAAAAGACCATTTTCCTCTCCCTAACATGGAAATGATTTTACAGCAAGTTGCAGGGTCACCAATGATGTCCTTACTTGATGGTTTCTCTGGTTATAATCAGATCAAGGTAAAAAGGACTGATAGGTACAAAACCACTTTCACTACATGTTGGGGCACATTTTCTTATGAACACATGCCTTTTGGATTAGCTAATGCAAGTACCACTTTCCAAAGAGCTATGGAGATAGATTTTGAAAATCTGATCGGTAAGATTATCCAGGTTTATATTGACGACTTGACTATTTATTCAAAAAAATGGTTGGATCATTTTGGTCATCTTAGAAAAGTTATCATGCGATGCAGAAAGTTTGGTATTTCTTTAAATCCTTCTAAATATATTTTTGGCATTACCAAGGGAAAGATCCTTGGACATATTTTTTCTGATTCAGGAATAATCATATATCTTGAAAGGATTGCTACTATTTTGAACCTTCCTACCCCCTCTTCCAAAAAGGAGGTTCAAGCCTTTATGGGCATTATCAAGTTTGTTCGTAGATTTGTTCCTGATTTTTCTTTAATGGTCAAACCAATTCATAATATTCTAAAGAAATATCTCTCCTTTTCTTGGAATGAAGATGTTGAAAATGCTTTCATAAGGATTAAGAAAGAAATCAGTTCCACATCGGTTTTGGCAAAACTGAACTTTGATAAATATTTTATCATATACACTAATGCAATTTATGTTATTCTCTTACAATGTGATGATCAGAATAATGAAAAACCAGTATCTTACATGATTCAAATCTTATCAAATGATGAATTCAAGTATTCTTATATTGAAAAACATGCTTTTTCTCTGGTTAAAGCTATGGAGAAATTTCGCCACTTTATTCTAGGTGAGCACACATAGGTAAAAGTCCCTTTTCCTGCTATCAAGTTTTTGATTTCGTAGAATTATCTTTTAGGGAATCTTTTACATTGGCTTTCCAAGATCTAGAAGCATGATTTAACCATCATGAATTTGAAAACAATTAAGGGACGAGACTTATCCCTTGACTTGGCTCAACATGCTGAAGCAAGTGAAGAAATTGGCGAACAAGATAATCCTCTTTCAGCACTATTTTACATTGATAGGAAAATCCTTCCTATAGATGAATATGGTATAAAAATCTGGTATATTACTTGCAATATCAGAAATGCCCAGATGATTTAGATACTCATCAAAGGAGAAGGATCTGTCTTGAATCTTCCAGATATATTATTTTAGAAGAATTTTTGTCCAGGAGATTTGCCAATGGTATATTACTTCGATGTGTAAATAATGAGGAAGCACATAAATTGTTACAGGAAACTCATGGATCATCAGATTCTATTATTCATGTAGGTGGTCACTTTTCTGCAAAAACAACTGCTTTTAAAATTATCAGAAAAGGTTATTGGCCCTCAATTTTTTGAGGTTCTTATAACTTTTCAAGATCTTGTGACAAGTGCCAAAAATTCTGTGGGAAAGAACGTCTTTCTCCCATTCCTTTGAAACCTATCCTCCCTAGTTTCCTTTTTCGAAATGGGGTCTGGACTTTATCGTTCCTATTAATACTCCATCTTCAACAGGGTAGGTTTTTATCTTGACAGCCATAGATTATTTCACTAAATGGATTGAAGTTGTCCCACGTAAACACTCACAAGATGAACATGTCATTTCTTTCCTTGAAACTAATATTTTCTCCATATTTGGTATTCCTTTAGAAATTATTATAGACAATGGTCTCGCTTTCATTTCCACTAAGTTGACTCGGTTTTTAGCTAAGTTGGGTGTCAAACATTTCACCTCGTCATCTTATTACCCTCAAGGAAATGGGCAAGCTAGGTCTACTAATAAAAATCTAGTTAGGATCATAAAGAGGCTTATTGAATATAAGCCTTGTCAATGTCACACCCTCCTCACTTACTCCCTTTGGGAAGATCACACTACTACTAAGGTAATCACAGGTTGCACTCCCTTTCATCTTGTTTATGGTCAAGAATCTATTTTTCCTACTAAACTGGAACTTTCTTCTCTATGGATGATGCTACAGATCGAAGAATTAAATTCTTCTAATGTCCCTCAAAGGATAAATGCATTGTTAGCTTTAGAGGAACAAAGAATGTTTTCCTTGGAAAACATAAAGAGACGACAACAAACCGTGAAGAAATATTTCAAAAAAAGCACAAAAGTTGTCAGGTTTAAAGTAAATGAAAAATTCTTTCTTTGGGATTCAGCCCATGCTAACAGAGGAAGGCATTCGAAGTTTCAAAAATTATGGTTGGGTCCTTTTAAAATCACTTTTGTCCTGGGTGGAAATTCTTATCTTCTAAAAGACTTGGAAGAGAGATTATTTTCCTATAGTACCAACGATTCCCACTTGAAACACTATGTGGAACTAGTTTGAAGGTTGAATGTTGCATGAAAGTTACTATTGTATTATAGTTTTTTGTTTCACTATTTTGATTTTGCCTTGTTGTTTTTATTTTTCTGTTGTTTCATTTTCATTGTTTTTATTTCATTGTTTTCCTTTTTGTTTACCAGATTTAAACTTTGGATCAGTTTCACCACAACGCTGCTATTCTGTAAGTATTGTTGATCAATAACAATCAAGTTACAAAGTTGTCATGATGTCCCAATTGTAGACATCACTAAAATTGCTTTCTGCTTCTAGTACTCCTGTTAGATAGATAATTGTATTTTCATCCCTACTTTCTTCTTTCGCTGTCTTCCCTCCACCTTGAGATTCAAGAAGAGCATGCCAAAAAAATTTCTCCTTAAAAAAATAAACACTTTCATTGTGACCAATCGAATGTTATGCATACAAGAACAAACTCCTCATACGGAACACTTTTCATAAGTTATTCCCAAAGTCTCGGATAATTTTTTCCCTTAAACTGCCTCACTCCCCCTGTTGGTAAATAATTCTTTGATATACACTTCACCTAGTCTACAAAACTAGACATTATGAGTTCTTAATCTGTTGGAAATAGATTTCCCTATGGAGTCGTTAGTTTGTTGATGCTTGAAAGTGCATGACGCTTGAAACCACAATGATGAATACTATGCTCGCAAATGATTTACAAGATTTATTATTTATCTATATTAATAATATACTAGTAAGTGGGACCCCCTTTTTATACTTATGGAACTATGGTGGATAAGCAACGCTTATATATTTTTTTCCTATGTGATGGTAGAAACACAATTTTCTATAGTTCATTTGTTTCAGATCATGGTTTAAAATGTTATGGTAATATGTGGTGGTTGGGTGATTAAAACATAAAGCTAAGTGGTTTGGATGATCTCTCATAAAACATGATAATGTTTCCTTTTTGAAAGAGAGAATTATACTCCAGTTTTAATTTTTGAAGTTGTGTATTGTTTGTGGCAAAAGTTGGGTGATATTGACCCTTGCTACTATGGTTGTGCACATTATTTAAGTTTCATATTGAATTGTGTTCCTAGTACATTGACATTCGAAGGAATTTGGTATTGGCAAGGGGTGGTGCACTCTGGACTATCACCCACTTTGCAAAAGTGATATGGAAATTTTGGATTTTTGGTTGATTAATGGTTTGAATGTAGTGCTATGGTGAGTTGGATAGTGGGATTGACTCCTACTAAAAATTGAATGAATATCTGAAGGAAGAAGTGACGTGCAGTGCATGCACATCACTCAAACTCCCCTCGAGCCCATCACCCTAGTCATTCTTGTAATTTTGGTTCTCGTAATTGTTGTTTCTCCGCCTTGCCCGATCGTGGAGGAAGTATATAGTCTTGGTTTTTCTCCTTGTGTAGACTTTTATAGGTATGGGTTTTATTACTTTTACATCCATGAGAGTTACCCTGCCTTTGAATCAAATGTTGGCTCTGGTTGCTCGTGGTCTGTGTGATTCTCAAGCTGTTATGATGTTTTGTAACTGTGTTTATGCACACATCTTTGGTTTCCTGTGGTGGTTGTTCTGGGGCTGTTGGATTTTAAAATTTGGTCCCGTGGTCCTTGTTGTGTGTAATTGTTCACTAGAATTATTGAGTAAATATTGCAGTGGAGCCTACTTTGTCATGGTTTTGTTTCTGGGTTTAGCCTCTTTGTTGAAGTTGGTTATCACAATCTGCCTAAACTCTGGGCTTTTCAAATACTCCACTTATATATTGACACTACTCATCTCTGTGGCTAAGTGTACCCACGCCATGTTTCGGCCCTGTGGTTTTTATGTGAACTATGATTGAAGATTAGAGCATTTTGTGCCTTGCCTTGGAAAAACCCTCAATTGTTGGCTTGCTTGCTATAACCTCATTGTTATTTTTTCTTGGTAAATGTTATACAGTATGAGAACATTGTTACCCTTATTTTGATGAGAGCACTATTCATGATTTTTGGTTGGGCATGGGTTTTTATTTGGTCGCTCATTATGCAGTGTTGGAAAAAGGGTTGGCCTCACTTGTTTGTTTTGGAAGATGCAGTCTGTTGTTTGAAGCCCATACAGTCGAGAGAAATGTTGCATATTATTGCTTCTGTGATCAATTATGATAGGGAACCTATGAAATGAGATCTCTATGTCATTCAACTGCCAAACTCTTTGGTTGAACCACCTTTTGTCTCTACCACTTACTATATTAAACCATGAAAATTACATTGAAAGCGTAATTACTCCAATTTTAATTTGATGGGAGCATTGTGTTTTCTCAGTTACTTGGGCACGATTTTGTTTGGTCCCTTTCTTGGTAATGATGGAAGAGATCTGTACCCACCTATTCATTTGAAGTTTGTGTTCAAAATATTGAATGTTATTTTGGTTCAATCATTATGTTGATTGTATAAAAGGAGCACATGTGTTCAAAATGTTTGAGGCTCGAATAAGAGTGATAACATCCAAAATAATTGCATTGAACAGTGATAAAAAAATGATGGATATGCGTTGTTTGTAAACACTGTACGTGTCCCTATTGGATTAAAAGGATTATTATTGGAGTTAATGTTGTGGTTGTGGCTCAAAGGCTATTGTTGTTTCTTATAGCGATTACGATGTTGTTCATTATGACTGTCATATAATGATAATGTGGGTACAATGGTTTCTATGATTAAATAATTCTGGGCATACAGATTATTGTGTAAATAATTCAAAAGCCAACAAGAAAATTTGTCAAAGAAGATATCAGTTTGGATTATTGTTTGGAAAAGGAACACTTGTTAAAATTTGAAATTATGGACAGAGATATGTTTTGATTGTGTTTAAGGTAGCATGTTTTGATTTGTTTCACTTGAACATTATCCATATTTATTCCCTGTCATTCTACCATTTTTCACAAATTACAATCCCCTCACAATCTCGATTTCACTTATTGCATCCATGTTCTGTGATATAAATTTAAAAAGAAAAGTCTGTGTAGAAGCAACAAAAGGAATAACATAGCAAGGGTTGATGATTGATATTTTGATATTTTTATACACAGTTAAATTGTTTGGTTAATTGTTGAACAATATTCGTATATGCATTCCCTATCATTCTACCATTTTTCGCTAACTACACTCCCTCCATATTTCCCATGAACCCTATCACCCCTTGTTCACATGGCAATTAATGAATGGTTTGTTATGGTTGCATTTGCATGTATCTTGTGTCATTTTTTTAGCCAACTTTTGACTCATGTAAGCAAAGTGTCATGTATGGTTTATTAAGAGCTTCATTACTGATGAACTACTTCTACAGCGTGAGATTTTTTAGTAGAGGCAACAATGGCCAAATAACAGAGGCAGGGGAAATTGGAATCGAGGCCATAGGAGGCCTAAATTTTCTATCCATTTTGACGTTGATCCTCAAGAATTGAACCAGTTGTTCTAAGTTGGGTTATTTAATTGGGTTTTCCATGGGATAATGCACCCTCGACCAGAAATACCCCCTTTTTAGCCTCCTTGGAATATCCCTGGCATTCTCATTCCTCCACATGTGTCGTTGCAGCCTGAAGTCCCCACAAATGATGGTTGGCAAGAGATCGTCAACCAACCTATATCTCACCATCATGGTTGGCACACTGATCCATATTTTATGAGCAGAATGAAATGACTATAGATTATTACCAGATGCTTAACACAAAATAATAGAGATATAGTAAAATTGGTTTTCTATTCAATAAGGAAATAAGTTGAAATTGTAAAATGCAGCGGAAAACAAGCTTGTTGGAATGGTGGTGGCTTATCTCTGAGAAGAGATGTGACGGTTGTGCTCATTTGCAAGAAGATGATTACAATGAGGCTCTCAAGGCATTTTTACAATAAACAGGAGTTTCAAAAACCCTAAACATCCAAAAACCTAACCCTAGGAGATGAAGCGTCAAAAGTCATGTGGGCCCCGTTTGGGTAAGTCAGTACATCAACTTCCCGGGGTCGTAACGTTTTCATACGATATTCGTTTTAGGCGCATGATAGCCCATTGGAAAGATCTATCCGAGGACTACAATAGTTGCACAAAATTTCATGATGCAACATACCCCAAAAAACG
>JASDQU011029483.1:0-26413 GCA_032191745.1 Picea mariana
TCAAATTCAACTTACCCCATATTTATTGGTACTGAAAGTTGAATCCATTCCTATTAAACTATCATGAGATAGTTTCACCATTCGATCCAACATCCATCTAGTTTGAATGCCAATTATAAAAGGAACATTTGGACCATTAGGCTTCTGAAAAAAGAAAAAAATCATCTGGTTGTTTCTGATACCATAGGTTAACATTCATTTCATCTTTCTTGTCAAGTTGATATTTTCCTTTCATCAAGCGGTTATAAATATTTGCAACATCTCTTCTAGTTAAGAAAAAATATATACCACGATCTTCCGCATCCATGTCAAGATGTCATTGAATGTGTTTTTCATATACAACATCAATTGGCATTTCCATAAAAAAACAATTTTCTACAAAAGAGACAATTTCTCTTGAAAGCCTAGGTTTATGTAAGGACCTAGCCTCCCCAGACTTGTCATGTCGACCATGACAAGGCCATCCTTCCTCATCTTCATGCTCGTATGTGTTGTATGTAAGTATTTCTATTTCAGGGTCTTTATTCTTTACATTCACAATAAAGTGACATTGACATCCCCTCTTCTTTACAAATGAGCCTCTGCATGTATTTGAACACTTTCCTTTTTTATCTTTCGGGCCATATGAACACTTTCCTTTTTTATCCTGCACTACAAATTACAACACCTTATCACAAAATCATATATATCCATTCATGAATAACCATTTGTGATCATATATATACCAAGTCATAAGATGCATGCACCAACTAAAACAAAAACTCAGTTAGAAATGCAAGAACCATGTGACTGTGATATACTTACAACTCATATTTCTTGTGAGGGTTATCCCTTTGTGCTGGTTTTTTTTTTTGCTGTCAGTAAGAACTTACAAGGAGAATTGGGATTACTTTCCTCCCCTCTAATAAAATCATGAACTCTACCTAAAGGGATTCGTGCAACACGATCAAATAAAGGACTGTCTCGTCTATATACTTCAGTCCAGGTTAAATCTTTGCTAGAAAACGTTGACTTGTCTTTTGGGTCTTGTACCTCAAGGCCCATTACAATATTCCATTTCTTTTGTTTACCCATTTTGAATGGATACCTAAAACCCATGTGGCCACCCGTTAATAAAAATGTACATTGACATATCAAATATTTTAACACAAAACAAGTGTTCGCAAGAATACTGAGTGGAAAAATAGGAAACACCACCGAAGTTCAATTCCTTTTTCGCTTGTAAGATCCTCTTGATATTACAATGGTCAAATAATATTTCAAAATTCCAAAGGCGTAACTCCCTCATACAAACTCCAATTTAGGTGCTATTTGGACCGTTGGAAATCTCTGACGAGTAGAATAGCATTGAGGGGTCATGAACTAGAATTGTGAAGTTTTAACCCCAAATACTTTCATAATGCCAAAAACAAACTTTCAAGGTTTTAGGGCCCCAAGACACCGAATTAGGATCAACCCCAAACTAGACTTTACATGTCCTTAACTCTATTTTATACACCAAAGAGTACCCAAAATGATGAAAAAAATATAGAATGATCCATGTTGGAAAATACCTCCCCACTTCGAGAGGATTTGGTTCCCCAAAAACTTTTATTTCTGTAAGAAATGGGACAATTAAGACTCCCTTTATGTTGGTGTTCTCTAAGATAAAACACACCCATAAATATGCACCTGGCCACCTCTTACCTAGGAGGCAGGAGTTGAATAGGATCATCCGAGATGAAATTTACAAGCAGTTTGAATAGGTCAATTAAACAAACCCCGAGGGAACATTAGATCCAAAGATGGCCTTCTATGTTGAGTATTGCATGGAGGCAAGAGACAGACTCATCATATGACCCCCATACACATCTCATTAGTGTTGATTTTCTCAATGTCATAACTCAAGCATTAGGTTTATTTCATTTTATCATTAACATGTACTTGAACCATAACCAATGCAGCTACACCATACACAAGTGCTGCAATAAACCAAGGATCACAAGAAGAATGCCATGCATAAGAACACAAGAAGTATCATGGGAAACCCTTCTTAAAAAGGGAAGAAAACCCAGCCAATCCTTTGCTATATTCATAAGAGAAGATCCAAAAACCATAAACCCTAGATGCACACAAAAGAGTGCTCACCAAAACCAAGAACTAGCACCCAAGATAGGTGTGCACTTCAGCTATACACTATATCTAAAATTACCAAAATATCACAAGTGAAGTGTGTGCTCATAATGGGAACTCACCTATATTTATACTAAATGTGACTTGACCAAAAGATGTGTCTATTGGCTCAATAGGGTCGACCTGCTTATCTTAATAATAATAACAATAATAATTAATATTTTACCCATATTAATTATCTCAAATATGGTGAAGGCGACCTGTACCCTTTACAACATAACTAGGTTTATGGTCAATCTTACTCTCAGACAATATAGCAAGGGATATCACACATCTACTAGTGTTCAGCCACTAGAGACCACATCCACTGTGCTCATCCATAGAGACCACATCTACTGTGCTCATCCACATGGACCATATCAACTATGCTCATCCACAAGAACCACATCCACTGTGCTTATCCACAGGGACCACATACATCCATCACATGAGCATACCTAACCACTGGAAACAACTCTATTCTCACACAGAGGAGAACGATGCCCCATCACATGGGTATGCCCAACACAGGGCTCCCTCACAAGACGTCTCATCCTGGAGAATGTCTCACGAGGCTGCAATCATCAACAAATAGTGGGTGCACTTTCGTCGCATTCCCCTTGGCTAGTTCTAGGTGGGCTCATATTGAATCTGGGTTGAGACAGATCACCACATTGCCCAAACGAACAAGATTTTCCAAGTGTCCCATCTTCGAGAGGTCAAGACAACGAAGCACTTGATCTTCTACTGCCCCAGCTATTAAAATATTTGTGGGCAATTCTATTGTTTATTTCGAGGAGCTCAGACCCTCTCCACTTTCTCCAAGCACCTCTAGAGATGCCTAGCCTTATACATGTAGAAGGGATTCAAGCTTTGTTCCCATGCTCTTGAACCTTCTCCTAGAATAGATTCCACCCAGTGGATTAGTTCATTCTTTATGGTGATCCCATTAGCTAGGGGCCAAGAGACAAATTGATAGCAGCATTATTTTTTACTCTATATCTATGTGAACTAAAAGGAGCATCCCCCTTCCGCAACGACCTCAACAATATTTTCAGACTAGATCCATTACCAACGGACAAAGAGACCATCCAATATTAAACAATGGTTGACCCCTTTCACACAACAACTCAGTGGACATTTTGGATTCCACCCCAACTCTTCTTTTGGACAACATTCAATATTGAGTTTCCTTAATTCATCCTTAGATGTCTTGAGAGATGGAATTAGTGGACCATGAAATACTTGGATCATCATCATTATTTTCTTTTAGCTTACAATCGAAGCGATTTTGATGGAAGTGTGAACAATGTTTTTGCACTTATGTTTATCTCATGGCTTCCCCTGCTTCTTGTTGAGTTATTTGTTAACAACATCATGTATCTTTATGGAAAGATATTTGTGAATGCACCAAGGTGGTATATATCCTTCTTCACGATGATATATCCATTTGTAACACAAGAAGCTAAGAGCAATTTTGTTGTCACCCATCATGTCAGAGTGACAGAGACCTTGTTCAAGTAATACATTGTTACTTCTATTACATTGCAATAGAAAAGTTGGTTTCATTGTAGTATCCTGAATTTTCTATATGTCAAAGGGCTTGGACAGTCACATTCTATCATAATTTAGAGGTTATTCTTTCATAGGTACATTTCGCCAGAGTATGTGCCAGTACAATATGGAGGTTTGAGAAGAGATAATGATACAGTATTCTTTGCAGCAGATGGGGAGTTTCAGAGATATTCATCAAAGCAGGGTTAAAACAAAATATCGACATCCGAGCCACAAAGATGCAATTGTGTTGTATGTTTATTTAATATTGAATGTGAAGCATTAAAAGGAATATAAATGTCTCACACAAAATGTCTGTTAGCATATTTGTTGAGCCTTGTCTTCAATGTTGATAAACTCAAGGTTATGGATTCTGGAGATGTCCCACAATCACTCTATAATAAGACTTGATAATGGATGAACAACTAACAACAAACACCCTATAATAAGGCTCGATAATGGATGAACAACTATAACCGTTTCTCAAGTAAGGAATTGAAGATTTTGGCACTTTAGAAACTATTGTGAGCTTACATGTCTAGGACTATTAAATATAGGTATGCTACATACCAACACAAGAAATTCCTTAAATATATGCACTAAGTTACTATCAATATTGCTTATAATTTGACTTGATCAGGCTGGTGCATACCTTCCAATTGCAGCTAAATGTAAAGGCAATGGAGGTAAATATAGACATCAAGTTACTATTAATTTATGCTTATACTTTGAACATATAAGGTTGGTGAAGAAATCCCAAGCCCAGCCCAACCCAATTATAGTGAGAACGTTGGTGCTTGACTACTATACCTAATAAGTATAGCTAAGCAATTAAAAAAAAAGAATTTATCAAATCCATTGAGATTGGAAAGACTTATTAATTATACTAAAATTTTATCAATCACAATTGTGATATCTTATTTTCAAGAGTGTTTTCCTCTTGCATGTCAAATTATATTTTATATGTTGTGAATTTGCATACCTCTGCTAAATAAGGATGTGCATCAACTAGACTATTTCTTAAGGAGCCTCCGAGAGTTGGAGTCTTTTAGAGTATGTATTGACTTTAGTTATGTTCTCATGTTGTCAATGACAACCAACGGTGAAGAGAATGGTTGCTTGCACTTCATCCATGCTCGAGAATTGGCAAGAGATGATGGCTCATGCAGACTCTCATGGCAAAGAAATTGATGTTCACAATGAGTTTAGAGCATTAACAATATACATCATATCCCATACTGCATTCGGTAGCAGTTACAATGAAGACAAAGAAGTATTTGAATTGCAGAGAGAATTACAAGAAATGGTCGTTGAAGCTGAACGATCTATCTTCATCCCAGGAAGCTAGTAATTATAATATACTTATCTTTCAATTATAGAGTTTTTATTGTGACCGCAAATTCATTAGTACTTGTACCACTATTTATGTTTTTTTAATGTCCATTAGGACTTGTTGTTCTATGGTCTAGTGGCATAATCCATGTATCTTTTACTTATGCGCAAGGGTCTATTGAGTACTATACATAGTCCATAGAGCTTCTACACAAACATAATGCTTCAGAGTACTTAATGGATTGTGGACTTATATTCCTTGACTTTTTTGGCAGATATATTCCCACAAGAAAGAACAGGTATGCCTGGAAAATTGATAGAAGAGTTAAAGAAATCTTGAATTCTATAATTCAAAGTAGGTTGGAGCCCATAACAACAACACGAACTCATGTTGGCTATGGAAGCGACCTGATTGGAATCATGATGACTACTAACCAGAATGAATTGGGTGGGTCTCAAAGCAATTTAAGCATGACTATTGATGAAATCATGGATGAATGTAAGACGTTTTTCTTTACAGGCCACGCCACAAGACAACTTCCAATCTGTTAACCTAGGCAATATTCTTGCTCTCAATAAACCCAAAATGGTAGAAAATATTAAGGAAAGAAGTTATCAGTATTTGTGGCACAGATATACCAGATGCAGAAATGCTTAGCAGGATGAAATCAATATGTATTCCAGTTGGTAATATTCCATATCACTTTTGGGATTCTATTTAATTAACAAAACTCTACCCATCATTTTTGTTTGGAAAATGCATCATATATTTCACTGGGACTAGATATAAATGTACATCAAAACTATTAAGGACATGCCATCCATTCTTATCCCCTGTTCTGCCCGCACACAACAAATGAAAAGCACGCACACAACAAATCAAGATCAAGTCTTCCTGTCTCCTCATACTTCTAATATAATGATAAAAATTGGATTACATGGTCCACCAAATTCAGGTTTTGAGTTGGGGATTATGCATTGTTAGGGCATGATTGAATTTGATCACAGGTTATAGAAAAACATGTTTTTCTTGGAGGTAACCAACCCACACTTGTCCTGAAAATACACAAACAACTGTATTGATCTTTACTGGTAGTATCATTAGTTTATAAATATGTATAAACTATATCAGACGTTCTCATTGCATTGATTCAAGATCAATATGCTTTTCCACTACGTCTCATATCTTCACATTTGTAGAATTCTTCTCAATAGGAGGGAGTTTATAGAAGAAAGAGAAATTGCAGATAACCAGTTCTTCGTATAATTGCACTGGACTGATATTTATGGCAAGGTTGTTTTATTGTTACGATGTTCTATGGTTGGAGATGATTTTCACTTTGGTTCTAACTTCTCTCAGCCATGGTTATTGCAGTGGGTCTAAGCTCTCTGGTTGTTAATGTTGATCTATCTTCTAGATCATCAGTCAGACAAGATCAATAAAATGGGTCTGGAAACAATAGGATTCAATTCCAGGATCTCGTATTGCACAGAAGGCACTCCCGTGATGTCATGAACGTGTTTCAGATTCTCCCCAAAGGTCTGGTTCCTCCATCAGGCTAACATATAGCTATGTAACACACAACATACAATTAGTGGATGTGAATTATTACCTGTATTTTTTATGTTATGCACTAGCAGTTGCTCACACAGTTCTTCGGTTCAGGGGTAGAGGAATGGGAGCCCAGAGGAATGAGGCGGGCACGGATTAGGAGCAGGGGAATGGGCGTGCACAGAGGGAATAAGCTGGGACCATGGGGGGAGAATGAATTTGGTGTTGTCGGATGGAAAGATCGCGCGACTGCCGGCGGGAGGGTCGACGGGTAACGGGGAGCGGGGGCTCTGACAGGATCGGAGACAACTCTGACATGATCGGTGACGGGAAATCGATGGAAAACGGGTGTCGGAATTGAAGATGCAGTCATTTTGGTTTCTATGGATGCCAGGTACACCTCCAAATTCCCTACCCAATTGCGAGATTGGGTTTATAAGCAGTTTTCTTTAAAAATAGAACCCAATCAGTATTTGATTTCCCTAACCAAGATTATGTTTATAAGATGTTTTGTTTTAAAATAGAACCAAATTTGATTTCCTGCTAGATTGGGTTTATAAGAGGCTTTGTTTAAAAATCAAACCAAAATTAATTTAATTTGATTGGAATGAAAGCAAGATGCATATAATGTTACTTGATTTTTCTTTGATATAAAATTGGCCATTGCAAAACATTTTTATTATTAATTGGTACAGTTTTTCACAGTCGTCCTATCAGCCAAACAACATAAACAGTTATGAAGTTTGTATTAACTACTTTCATTAGAGTATCATGACCCAACAACATAAACATTTCTGAATTTTGGATGAACTACTTTTATTAGAGTATCATGATCTAGAAAGTATATGGTGATAATTTATGTTACAATGATGAGTTTATAAATACATTTCTTCTAATTTATGTTACAATTTGATGATTTTATGAATGTATATCTTCTCAACTCACGGATGTGTTAGTATTCCATTTTTGTAACAAAGGAAAGGAGAAAAGTGAGATGTGTTGGAAATTATAATTACAAGTAAGTGAGTATTAAGTTTTTTTTAGTGCATTGACAAAGTTTTTGTCTTATTTTTATTTATGAGTTTATGTGCTAAGCATAAACACTGTGTTATTCCGCATTCATAAATCATTTTATTAATTGTGTATTCACATCAAGCAACAAATTGAGCAATCTATGTACTGCCCAATGGTCTTGAGAACTCTGTAGCCTAACCTGTTTGGTGTGCAGTGTTTTTTGAAACTGTGTTGCTCAGAATAGACTGCACACACTGTTGATAGAACGGATCTTCCCTTCAAGATGCTTGTACAATTTGTGGGACAAATTTTTTTTCCAACTTTTAATGAAAATAAAACTATAAAAATAAATTAAATGTTTGCATCTTCTTTTCTTTAATTCTTATGTGTGAGTAAATCTCGGGATAACTTTCCCTTATATAACAAAATAAAATTTTTACAACAAATATCTATAAATATCTATATATTCCAGAACTGATTTGTAATCAAAACCCACTTAATAAGTTTTAAGGTTGTAGTTATTTCAGGTGTTGATCTCTTCTTATTAAGGGAAGTCGATGAAAGAATAACTCATCAGTGACAGCCCAGAATTTTTCCCAGCACCAGAGGCAGAGTGGAAGCAAAGGTTGCAGAGGAGTAGGCGTGGGCTTCTTCCTCCCAAGTGAGGCAAAGACTGCAGATCCTGATACGGATTCATTAGGCCGAACAACCTTCTTTTCCTTAATTCTTATGTGTGAGTAAATCTTAGGATAGCTTTCCCTATATAACAAAATAAAATTTATACAACAAATATCTATATCTATATATTGTTGATTCATATAAAAAATATAAAACTTAAATCTTAAGACAGAGAAGTTTGCACTCTTTATTCAAAAAAAAAAATAGTATGATGTTCTTCCTTCTAATCCTAGATATTTTAAATAATTCAAAATATGCATCTGTGTTCTTTTTTAATTAAGATAGTCCTATTCTAATATTTAATTCCACTTTCATTGTTATCATGGGTGAGTGTTTCTATCTTTTCCCTTCTAGCTGGCTCAGATTATGAACCTTACTTCTTACTTCTAATTCAGTCAAGGTTGAACAGGTTAAACTCAATAAGGACCTTGGATTCCTCCTTCCCAAAGGGAGCTTGTTTCAACAATGCTTTTACTCATTGTTGTTCCTCCTTATTCCTAAAGAGAGTTCCTTTTAACACTGACACCCATACCTCTTATTATTATTCATCCTCATTCCTTGATATTTCTCATACACATAGAGAAGTAAGATGCACAGGTGAAAGAGATGTGTCATATAAATAAACCTGATGATGTCGTTCCTTTTCGAAAAAAAATTCATTTCAACAATTCCCCACGCAGAGTATTATTCCTTCTGCATCCCAAATGAAATCCCTTTCACTATCATTCCAAATTAAATATCATACAAGGTTAACGTTGATAATTTAATAGTAAATATTTTGTTTACGCCCTTATGTACTAGTTCAAAACTATTCACAAGTGCTAATTCTGCAATCTTACTTAATTTTAGTTCGTGTTTCCAAGTGCATTTGACTTGAATTACTCTCAATGGTAGCCTGGAAGGATTATGAAGGAACCATTGTGAAGTTGGTTTTAAGAAGGAATAACAATGAAGGAGGCCGACATAATTCGATGCCATACGTAGGAATGGTACTCGCGTTTCATAGGGTTTCCATCAAAACCATTCTCGATCCCTTGCAGGAGTCGTTCATGGATTTTTTGTTGGACAAAAGAGGCTTAATCCTCCCCAAAACCTCTCCTCCAGCGATGGACAGCGATGGATTTACCTTGAAGTCTGGAATATAGGGCTTTACCTTCTTCATATGTAAAACTTTTCTTGCTAACAGGGTCGGAAGAAGAGGATCTATTCTGAGAGAGGAAGAACCAGAGGGCCCAGAGTTGTGATATTGGTTTTCAAGGCATCTCCTGTTGCCACCATGAGGTCTCTAGACAGAGAAACCTCTACACTTCATGTCTTATCCTCCTTCTGAAACACACAGTTGTAGCTATTATCGTCTGCTCCTTTGTGGGTTCTCACTGTATGAACCAACTCGTACTTGGCTCGTTTTCTGTCTTTTCTCTTATTGGAAAACATAATATTTTTTCCTCCCTTTATGAAAATAAAGTTACAGAGAAGCATAGTTCATTCTAGCTCTCCTTAATGGGCTACATATGTTTTTGTTGTGGTCTCTCTCTTCAATACCTGCTACGATCTCTCCTCGAAAGATTTCGTCCACATGCACACTTAACCCCTTCATTGCAGGATGAAATTAAGCCTCCTAAGCTGTGAGAGGTGATCCCAGTCCCTTTGTTTCATTAAAAGATGTCACGGGATGGTGTTTGATGTGTATGGGAAGACTCGGTTAAAAATAAAAACACAAGACATGCACAATCGATGCTCCATCTACTATGAGACTCGAGCAGCTGTTAGGCTCTTTCAGGGATATTGGATCTGATTTGTGATCTTGTTTCAACACCTTTGATTTCCATCAGAACTTTGTCATGTATTTTTTATTAAAGGATATTCATAACATTCCTGAGCACATGTGCAGTGCCGACTATAGTCCCTCCAATGTGAAAGCTACAAAACAATATTCTCTTAATTCCAGATACCCCAAAATTCTTCCCTGCAATATTGGAAGAAACAATGGCCACCTGAATTGGTTTTATTGAAGATACATAAAATGTAATGAGATGAATTACATTGAATTTTGGCACCCTTGGTGGGCATTTTTGTTGAGAAAAAATTTCTGACATTGCATATACAAAATTATTCTTGATGTACAAAAGAATTCTTGATGGCAAAAATTTTTGGATGAATTCAATGGTGAAAGAATATGGAGGTGGGGTTAGAACTTGATCCTCCAAAGAATACTCTTCAAGATACGAGATATGACGTGGGTGGGTGCAAAACCATCTAAATGGGTTTTTGTCAGCTACGAATCCAGATTTGGGTAGAGAAAACAATACTGCCCGAGAAGTTAAAATTTAGATGGCCCTAAAATGAAAAGGAAACTCGCTTAAAGAGTTTCTTCAAGAGATCCATAAACTCTTCCAGATTGCAACTTAACCTACACGTACCTAGGTAGCATATTTAATTTCGTCAGAACCTTGACATGGATTTGGAAGGATAGTTGTAAACACAATCTATTCATGGACCATATCCAGATGACCACTTGAAAGATAGCTCTTGGCCAAGATGATAAGATTGAAATGCCTTTTCTAGTGAAGAGTTTTGAGCAGTGATTTATGAGGTAGTTGCAGGAGACATGGGGTGCCTTGAATGAGAAGAAAACACTTTCGGACAGCTACTTGACCCAGGAAATGCCTTTGGACTGCTACTTGGCCTTGACCCAGAAAACACTTTTGGAATGTTGCTCGATCCATAAAACACTTTTGGAATGTTGCTTGACCCACACCTAGGTGACAAATTTACTTTCTCCAGAGCCATGGCATGAAGCTCAGAAGGACAATCACGAACACATAGTATGCGCGGGCCACTTGATTGATAGTTATTTGCCACGCTGATATGACTGCATAGATTTTTTTGAGTTAATCCTTTGGAGCAGTGACTGCGGAGGCACTTCCATCCTATCATTTTCAAGATTTTTGTCTCACAAACTCCTTTTGTAGAAAACTTGCTCAACATCATCCTGTCGATCTGTTTTTTTATGTGCCTCTTGCACACCATTACTTATCCTCCCCACCATCGAATGGATTGTTGCAGTTTAACTGTTACATTCGCGGATGGACTGACAACAAAATATTTTTAAGTGCGAGCTTATCACTGACAGCAAAGAGATAAGGAGAGATAAGTAACCGACAACAAAGACAAAGAGATAAGGAGAAATACAAAGGTTGACATAAATGGTGGTTTTTGAAAACCTGTCACCAAGAGATAAGGAGAAATAGGACAGGTGGACATAAATGGTGGTTTTTGAAAACCTATCCCTAAGATATGCCTTCAACATAATTATACTAGCAACAATTATTTTTTAAAAGTGGTTGATATATGTCGATCCATCGACATCATTTTCCACCTTTATAAATTAAAGTGGACATGTCATGAGGGACCATTAATTTATTACATTAATTATTAATGTAATATATAATAATAATGTATTAATGTAATACATTAATGTATATAACCCAGATGGGGTGCCACCTAGAGAGAGAACAAGGACAGCTGGAATCAGGGAATCGGAGGATTTATTAACCCCGGCCTCCATCCCCTACACATTAATTCCTCCATGGCTTACACCATGAGAGGAGTTATGGTAGTGTGCCTGGCTAGGCATTTGGGCGAGCGAACCAGCCAGGCAGGGCGTACCAGGAGGACGCAGCGGCCTTCTCAGGCTTCAAAGGAAGACATGGTGGTCACTTCAGGTTTCAATGGTGAAAAGAGGTGCACTCAAGCTTCTTATCGGGAGCCTCATTCCATTCCATTCCCTTCCTGGTGCACTCTCCCTGCTAAGCTCCTCAGCTTTCACGAAAATCCCGAGCTTTTTTTCTCTGCAACCTCTCTCCACGCACCAGAGGCATCCTCCCCAACTTCCTCCACTCCATTTTTCCTCTCAGCATCTCCGTTTCCCTCTTTCACTCCCTGCATCTCTCCCTAGACTCCATTTCCCCTTTCCTCCACCCTCATTTCCCCCCTGGGCATGCCCCGGGAGCGTGGAAAGTCCAAGAGGGGTGCCCGCAACAGCAACACCCTCTCTCATGGTAACATGCTTACCCCTTCTCAAAGAGCACTCATCGCTCACTTCGCCAGTCCATGACACTCTTCCCAAATGACGCAGTTAGCTCCCCTCTAGCTCCATGGAGCCTATCCGGTAAAATTGGAGGCGACCTCCTCCACTGCTCACTACCCCTCATCTCCTCCTCCGCTTCACAAACCAAGAGAGGTAAAAGAGGAGGTGCATGCCCCACTCTGGATACCAACCTCTTGGCCCCTCCCATCATCAAGGCAGGCAACCCCGACTATGGAGATGGAAGCTGCAAGGTAGAGGAGGAGATTCCTCCAAGCTGGCAGTTGGAGAACCAAGCAGGGAAAGCCAAATATATCACCACAGGGGTTGACAGTGCAACTAACAAGGAGGAGGAAGAACAACCACAACATTTCCCCAACCATCTCGTGGAGGAGCACCTTCATCTCCTCTTTGATATCAAGCAGAAGTAGGATGACCAAGTGCACTCACAGAGTGTCCTCAACCAACGGATGGATATTCTATTCGATGCGCTCTCGAATGCTCCTGGGCACGCCAAATGCTCGACTTGCAATCAACGGTTCACCTCGATCTACAACATACGTGGAAAACTAGGCCCAGCTATGGATTGAAGTTTCCAGGTTTCAGTTTTTTGTCTACTTTAGTTGCAGATTCGTTGGTCTAGCGCACCACGATGAACTAGCAGTTTCTTCTTATTATGTTTATGTAGTTTTAGTTATGCCAGCTCTATCTATAGCTAGCATAAGAAGTAGGTTGCAGAACTTGGTTTGCATAATTTTGTTTTCGCAGACAAACTACAATTTTGGTGTAAACTGTAATTTTGGTGTAAACACTCAGAAGGATGTGTCAATATCTGAACACCAAGTAGCCACCTGTCCTAGTTTCCCTCTTGTGGCGGTACAGGTGGCTAACACTTGTCTCTGTATAGCTTACGGTTGTCATTAATATAAGGTTCTAATCTATTTACAAAAAAAAAAAATACATTAATGTATATAAATTAAAGTATTAATACATTAATGTATAATGTAAGATATTAAATTAATAATACAATAGTAATGTATTAATGCATTAAAGTATACATTGACTAATTAATTGATACATTAATAATGCAATGTAATATTATATATACATTAATAATGTAATGATGCATTAATGTATCAATTAAAGTATTAATACATTAATACATTATTAATTAATACTTGATGCTAAAGTATTTTTTTCTTTTTTTTTGTAAATAAAAAAGATTGCATTACCTTACGTTGTCAAAAAAGAGACACATGTTTGAAAATATATCAAAACCCGTCACATGTTCTTCCACGTGCATGGAAACCAGAACAGATGGTTGGCATTGTTTAGGGGCCAACTGGTAAACCAAATTATGTTTTCAACAAAATATATTCTAGCTAAAATAAAAATCTAACAGTAAATAAACTGGATGTGAAGCGAACTCGGGCTTCCGTCATGGAAAACTGTGAAGTCGAACGACTGACAACATGTTGGGAAATGGCTCTTCGTAGGCTCGCTTGACAGGGAGTCGAATAGAATGTCCAGGCGTTTGCTAAGGACATGCTGGTTGTGAAGCTGCTCGACCAAATATTTTCTCATCTAAAAAATCAACACTAAATGGTCGCTTGTGAGCCTGCAGGATCTGGGTAAATCGTGACCACCCAAAGCTGGGTGAGCTTGCATGCATGTGTGCATCTCCCAATGGGTCTCCTCCTTGTTCCAACAATCACCCCACTTCATCCCTGGTTCTCCATCGTTGGGGGTTGCTTCATCCTTGAAGTTATCATGCATTAGTGGAGGGATTTCCTCCTCCGCCATACATCCTCCCATGGCTATCTCAGGAGAATTTAAGGGGGAAACGATGTCCATTGGTGTTGTCTTCTCCATGGTGTTCTCCTTCCAGTTAGGAGGAATCTCCTCCTCCACTATGCATCCTCCATAGTTTAGCTCTGGGTCAAGTGAATGAAACTCAGGTTGGGCCTCTTCACATCAATTTTGGTTGGAGTTAGGAGAGCGAGCAGAGCTGGTTCCTGGAATGGGAAAGAGAGAAGGCAAGCCTTTGCGTCGATGTCTGCCTACTTGACTGTAGTAGGTCAGCCCACGTTTGGAATTGCCTCTCTCACGAGGCATGGTGAAGCTGAACTCGAGGGGAAGAGAATTGACAAAGGAAATGAAGAAAATGTTGGTCGTGGAAGGAAGGAAATAAACAGAGGATCGATTTGCTCGGACAAAGAGTGCAGGTGGATAATACAAAACCGAGAACAAACTCTGGAGATAAGAACCACAACAAGAAATTACTTGTGTGATGATAAGAGAAATGACAGTTTGAAGAGCCATGAATATTAAGGTAATATTGCCCTGCTACATCATACGATTATGATATAAAATTATTTAGAATTTTTTATCTCTTCTCTTTTAAAATGAGATTCTTTCAAAATTGAATCGATTTATTACTTCGATATAGTGAGTAACACTCAAAGAAATAACATTTTGTTTATAAGTTACCAATAATCGTGTTTTTAGAATTTTTGATATGTATTATTAATTTCGATATAGTGAGTAACACACAAAGAAATAACATTTTGTTTATAAGTTATCAATAATCGTGTTTTTAGAATTTTTGATATATATTATTAATTCACTTAAAAGTTAAATGTTTAGCAAAATAATATAGAATTTTTGATATGTATTAGCAATTCACTTAAATGATATGTTTTCAATCATTTATTTGGCATTTTGAAATTTGGATGGGATTTTTTTTAGATAAAGAAAAATATTATTTTATTTTAGATTAAATTTAATATAGATAATTTTTTCTATAGGAGATGTTCTTTCTATACATAAATGTTTTATGGTAATTTGGGCATTTTATTTAGGACATGTTAATAATATTATAAAGTTTTTTTTTGAGGTGTTATTTTTATACATAAATGTTTTATGGTAATTTGGGCATTTTATTTAGGAAATGTTAATAATATTATAAAGTTTTTTTTTAAATGTTTTATAGTAATTTGGGCATTTTATTTAGGATATGTTAATGATATTATAAAGATTTTTTTTTATGGTAGATGTTTGCATTTGTAAAATCCATCTTAATTCCAAAGTTTTTTTTTTTTTAGACAAATGTTTTTTTTTTGGTAATTTGGACAGTTTTTTAAATAAATTTATATCATTACAAGTGTTTTTTTAAGGAAGGAACAAGATTTTTTAATATAAAAATGTTTTTTTATTTTATTTTCAATATCTAAAATTATTTCAATTTTATATTAGTTTAATATGTTTCTATGTTTTTCTGGTAATTTGGACAGTTTTTTAAATAAATTTATATCATTACAAGTATTTTTAAGGTATATAGGACAATTTTTTTAAATAAATTTATATCATTACAAGTATTTTTTAAGGTATATATAGAGAAGGATCGGGATTTTTCAATATAAAAATATTTTCTTATTTTATTTTCAATATCTAAAATTATTTCAATTTTATATTAGTTAATATGTTTCTATGTGTTATGTTTTCCATTGATACTATTTGCAAGAGCATTTTTTTTTGTGTACTCTTAATGTATCATAAATTTGTTAACTTTTTTTTTGTCACGAGGTGTTCTTTCTATACATAAATGTTTTATGATAATTTCGGAATTTTCTTTAGGACATATTTATGGTATTATGGTATTATAAGGTTTTTTTATGGTAAGTTTTTGCATTCGTAAAATTCATTTTAATTCCAAATTTTTTTCGACACAAATGTTTATATATATATATATATATATATATATATATAAAAAGATTTTTCAATATAAAAATGTTTTCACCTTTATATTTATATATATTAATGTGCATAAAAAAATGTGTCATCACCATATTTAGTATGGAAAATGTTACATATTTTTCTCATAGTGAGTAGCATATAAAGAAATAATATTTTGTTTATAGTTATTTTATTTTCAATATCTAAAAACGTAGATATCATTTTATACAATACATACTATAGAATCTATTCATATTTGTCCTTTTAGAAAATTGAAATTGATCGAGTGAGATTTGTCTTGAAGTTAGAAGTCAAGGGACATGTGCTCTCACTATTGGTGAAGACCCCATTGCACATCCCTCATTGGATGTTAGACTAACAAAGGATAGATCTATGATCTTGAAAACACCGTACATACTATAGAATTTATCCATAGTGGTCCTTTTAGAAAACATAAACTGATCGACTGAGATTTGTCTTGAAGTTAGAAGTCAAGGGACACGTGCTCTCACGATTGGTGAAAACCCCCTTTCACATCCCTTGTTGGATGTTAGACTAACAAAGGATAGATCTGTGATCTCGAAAACACCATACATACTATAGAATTTATCCATTGTGGTCATTTTAGAAAACTTAAACTGATCATGTGAAATTTGTCTCAAAGTTAGAAGTCAAGGGACATGTTCTCTCACCATTAGTGAAGACCCACTTGAACATCCCTCGTTGGATGTTAGACTAACAAAGCATAGATCCATGATCTCAAAAAAACCATACATGCTATCCATAGTGATCCTTTTAGAAAACTGAAATTGATCGAGTGAGATTTGTCCTAAAGTTAGAAGTCAAGGGACATGTGCTCTCAGCAATGGTCAAGACTCCCTTGCACATCCCTCATTGGATGTTAGACTAACAAAGGATAGATCCATGATCTAAAAAACATAATCCCTCCCAAAATAACTAATATTGATATCAAATCTTATTTAAACATTTGTGTTAGTATAATTATATAATTTTTTTGTAAGATAAATTATTATATATTATATTACATAAAACACCATACATACTATAGAAATTATCCATAGTGGTCCTTTTAGAAAACTTGAACTAATGAAGTGAGATTTATCTCGAAGTTAGAAGTCAAAGGACATGTTCTCTCACCATTGGTGAAGACCCCCTTTCACATCCCTCGTTAGATGTTAAACTAACAAAGGATAGATCTATGATCTTGAAAACACCATACATATTATACAATTTATCCATAGTGGTCTTTTTAGAAAACTTAAATTGATCGAGTGAGATTTGTCTCGAAGTTATAAGTCAAGGGACATGTTCTCTCATCATCAATGAAGACCCCCTTGCACATCGCTCATTGGATGTTGATCCTCGGGTTTGATTTGAATTTGATTATATCCTGAAAATCCATCCATTAAAGAAAAAAATCCACTTCTCATGCACTCATTAAGAATATGGTCAATGAAAGGAGTCGGGAAGTTGTCTTTAGGACAAGCCTTGTTCATGTCTCAAAAATTCTTACACACATGGATGGTTCCTTGTTTCTTATTCACGGGAATGAGGTTGGACACCCATTTGGTCAAGGAAACTAGGTAGATGAAACCAACATTAAGTAGCTTCTCTACCTCTGCCTTAATAACAGGGGCCTTCCTAGGATTAACATCTCTAAGACGTTGTCAAACAGGTCTAGCATCCAGAGAAGTCTTGATCTAATGTCCAACAATGATGGGGTCGATCCCTGACATCTCTTCGCATGACCAAGCGAATACATCACTAAATTCTTTGAAGCGATCGATGTAGATTTGAATTTGTTCAAGTGAACAATCTACGCCAATATATACCTTCTCAATTTTGACAGGAATTCGAGAGATTTCGATCGTGACGGTAGGAGAAATATTTGCCATGTTTCCTTCGACATAAATACCATGAGTATCTAGCGGAACCACAACATGACCGATCATCTCACTCAAGGTAGATCTAAATTCATCATGTTCGATCCTAACAAGCTCTAGGAGGAAATAGGAGCGATGATGCATATCGTCCCAAGGCCTATCGGGACCATACATGGCCTCTAAGATGGCTTCATCCGAAGATAAAGTATCATCGAGGCAATCATGAGAACAAGACAATTGGGTGGACCATACGAGCTCTAGAATGGGATCATCCTCGTCCATATGCGAGGAGAAAGGATTTGGGTTAGCAGTAGCGTTAAGAAGAGCCTGATATGCAACCTTTGTTTCTCACAGTGGCATTGCCATCCCAATGTGCAACTGACCTTCGCATGACATAGTCGGGGAAGGTAGGGTCCAAGAGTCGTTGAAATACAAAGTACAGAAAGGAACGGACTTCATCGACGATGAAGACTTAATGGAAATGGCATGGATGTGATGGATTGGTACCATGAAATCAAAGCTACCCATGAGAGAGGAATAGATTCTAACACCAATATCCTCAGTTGCCTACCGAGAATTTTCGATCACTGGGACCGAAGGTCCAATTGATGCATTATGACTTGTAACATCCCTGACCATCCAAAGACTGGGTAATGCTACCATGCGGAATTTACAGCTTATATAAAATATATGCATTTTAATGAACTTAACACAACTATCATAGAGTTACTGCTATCATACATAATTAAAGAGAATTAAGAGAAATTCATACAAGCATCACAACAACATCCATAAAATACATAATTAAACACATAATGATACTTAACTTTTATCTGGAGTAAATCCCCCAACTGCATGTAGACCTTCCACGAACCTCCCAACCTTAGACCGCACTTCTCATCATTCTCGACAGTAGGTCACCCCCGAGCTGGGACTAAACTCCATCGGGCAAGGTAATTCTAGGCTTGGAAAGGACAACAAGGAAGTTTCACAAAGCAACAGGAAGGATCTTTTATCCCAGGAGCCACTTATGCCCACAACACACAGACCCTCATTCCCCACACACCTGATCCAGCCCAGGAGGATACACCTTCACTAATACAAGTCCATCAGCCAGTACACCTCTCTTACCTTGGGCTTCAGCAACATGCTGGACCAAAAGTCTCAGAGTATTGTGGCTGCTACGGGACTCCCTTCCAGGAGAACTCACTTCCCAGCAGACTCTCTCACCTGGGAGAGTTGCTCACAGGTCTCATAACCATCCTTTAACTCAGTTACAGCCAGGTACAGTTGACAACAACATCAACAGTAATAGCAAAAGAAACAAGGAAAAACGGGTATGGACACCCGAACATGCAACAACCTAACGCTAAGTCATAACACGGCTTAGGCAATTACAATTGCGTCAGGCTTCACAAGAAACAACACAAGATGACTTTCTCATTTTTGGTTTCATAGGTGCGAGAGGTATATCGAGGTCAGGCAACGTAGAGACAAGATGGTTCAGATAGAGTACCACCCACGAACTAAGACGAAGGATGGAAAGAAAATGACTCACGAACCCCCCAACACAGCTAACGCTTCATCTTTTAAATGCATGAGCCCAAGTCGACACTTGTCTTCCTAGAGTTGCATGCGCTCCATTTATCTTACGTCCCCCTTTCCAGGAACTCAGGATAATAAAATATATAATGTCTACCTTAGGCTTCAGGAAATAATATTAAAATTTTATTCCTCTAAAGGTAAGCCCCCTAGCTTAGCCCCTAGGCCCAAATACTTAGCCCCCCTTTCCTAACCCTACCTTGTGGAGCTTAGTCCCCCATAACTCTTCTTTGTGGTCGGTCTACATGCAGCAGTGCTTATATTTTATTAGTAATGATCTTCATAATTACATATACAAAAGATTAGGCTCCTAGCCTTGGCATCTGGATCACCAACCTAATAAACACATAATTCTTTCAACTTATAACCACTTGGCTCACCATCCTATAAGAAAAATTACAATTTAGAAGGGGCTCGGCCTTGGGGTATTACAATCCCCTCCCCTTATTTTTGCGTTGTCCTCAGTGCAACTTATTTACAAAATAATAACAACATTTCCAAAATCTTCAAAAAGATGTGAGTACTCTGCCCGCATAGCATCTTCATGCTCCCATGTTGTGTCCTCAGGACCGTACCAGGTCCACTGGACTTTTACAAGTCCTATAGCTCGATTTCGTAGTTGCTTGCTTTTCTGGTCTAGTATGCACACTGGATGCACCTGCAAGACGCCTTCATGTTCCACCTGGATCACATTCCAATCGGTTACATGATTAGCATCAGGTATATATTTCTTAAGAAATGAACTATGAAACACATTATGTACAGTCATGGATGCACGCAATGCCAGCATATATGCAACTAGTCCTATCCTTTCTAGGATTTCAAACGGTCCACAAAATATGGCTGCCAACAAGGAACAATTTCCCAGCTTCAAGGAACTTCTGTTAGCTTTTACTTTCAGAAAGACATGATCACCCACTTTGAACTCCCTATGGATTCTGTTCTTATCAGCATAGCTCTTCTACATGTCTTGAGAAACTTTCAAATTCTGCTTAATCTTCAGCATTTGTTCTTCCATTTCCTTGAGAAAATTTGGCCCAACCATTGCCCTATCAGCTGAATTATCCTAGCTTGTTGGAATATTTCACTTTCTGCCATAAAGTGCTTCAAATGGGCTCATTTTCAACGATGCTTGATACCCATTGTTGTAGGCAAATTCTACCTAGTGTAGGTAGTCTTCCCATTTAGACGGTTTGTCCATCACATAAATCCTTAGCATGTCTTCTATCACTTGGTTAACCCTCTCTGTTTCCCCATCAGATTTAGGATGATAAGAAGTGTTGAAGTTCATATTCATTCTGAATCCTTTGAACAACCCCTTCCAGAACTTGGAGGTAAATTTTGGGTTCCTGTCAGACACAATTGTCTTGGGAATACCATGCAATCATTCTATTTCCCTCATAAAAATATCAACAACGTTAGCTGGCTTGTGAGTAGTCTTTAATGGAACAAAATGGGCAAATTTCGTAAGTTTTTCCACCACCACCATGATTAAATCATGCTTCTTTCCAGTTCTGGGAAATCTTGTGATGAAATCCATTGTCACCACTTTCCACTTCCACTCAGGGATGGGTAAGGGTTGCAGCAACCCTGCTGGGTTCCTATGCTCAGCTTTAACCTTCTGTAACTCCATACATCTGGCGATGTATTCAACAATCTCTTTCTTCATACCTGGCCAAAAGTAATGGCTCTTAATTGCTGCCACATGTTTTTGATATCCAGGGTGCCCTACATAAGGCACATTTTGTAACCCTGGTAATAAACATTGTTTGTAACCCTTGGAAGAATTCATGAATTGATATGTCATGAATGCAATGACAATCAAGAAATGTGTAAAGGCATTCATGTGAAAATTTTGAGTTCATGTGTATTGATTTGGTATCGTGATCGGCCTATAGCAGGCAGTATGTTCCTACTATAAGAATGAAAGAAAATGAATAAACCACATGAGGAAAAGGTTGGTTAAATTCCAACACCCCATGGCCAAGAACTGGTCATAAAGTGTGATGAACTTGAAAAACAATGCAAGAATGCATTGGGTATGAATGTGGCCATGGATATTGGCACAATTGTTAAAACCCTTTTGAAATATTGAATTACGTTTTGAAAAGTTTGGCATGTTGAGATGAGACTAACAGTTTGTTTGGTTGTGGAAAGAATGAATTGCAGGAAGCAAAGGGTCATAGATATGGCAGTGAGGAAAGCCCATAGGAAAGACCGATTTCTTGCTGAGCCAAACTGCGAGGAATGGTATTTCCTTTTGATAAAACGAATTTGATTGTTAGTATGCACAATTCTGAAATTGTTGTGATGAAGTTGAAAATGTGCGATAAAAATGTATGTGCATGAGAACTAACAATTTGATTAGCTGAGAAATGATTGCAGGAAGAAAGAATCTTGGATATGGCAATGTTGTAAGCCCATAAGGAAGACTGATTTCCTGCTGAGCTAAAATGTTATGGGAAAGAAAGTCCCATGCTTGTGAATCTAGTTTCGTATAGAACATATCTGAAAATAAAAGAAGAGATTGGAAAAATCTATGGGTGACAGATTTGCAATAAAAATTCTGAAAATTGGAATTTATAATGATGTCTCACAAATGTTGTATACCTGTGACACAGGTGAGGAGGAAAGATCTGTCTAGAAGGAACAGATGAAGGATATCAAAGCTGAAGATGATGAAAAAAGGCTACTGTTGAGCCATGAAAACCCCATGATAAGCCATGATCACCTGAAAATTATTGTCTTGAGGTAACAAAAGCCAGAGGTATGCCTCGACAGAGAAAGTCTGAGTGACACCTCAACTGTAAGACTCGATAGAGTCTCTAAAATTTTCCTGTGCAAGAAAACCTTGGCAGGGCAAGATAGATCGCCCGAGGGACTGTATAACAGTGAAGGAGATGCCTGAGCCTGGGCCTGGAGGGTGAGTGACCGCAAGGAAGAGGAGACCTTAATAATTCTTTTAAACTATTGGGATCATGAACATAGTGGGAAGTTTCCCGTGCGGAAAAACCTTGGAAAGGAAGATGAAATCATGATAGCTCTTGTGAACTATTGAATTGGAATCATGCACCCAATGGGTACGTCAAGGAAAGCAATGAGCATGGATAACAAAACTACCATGTGGATACAGATCCACAAACTACATAGATAAGTATTGTGCTAAGATCATGAAAATTTCCTTTTGAATTTTGAACAACAGTAAGATGTTTTTGCACAAGATTGTGATTAATGTGCTTGTTGTCCAAGAATTATTAAAGGCAGATGGCAAAGACTAATATCTTGAAAGAGGACCTGACCGAGGATGAAGGTCAAGACTTCTGAAGTGACTGAATGAGAAAGGCATGACAGGTGTTTTTGAGAAAGAACATCGAGGACGGTGATCCTTTATGGGGGAGGGAATTGCAACACCCTGTTTCCCCCAATTTGTAATTAATCATAAAATAGGAATTACCATGCTAATGCATGAGGACAATGTAAATGTATTATTGTTTGATTTGCCAATAAATGACTGTGGGGGTGAAGCCTTGAAAGTACTGGCCATGATATCACTAGAGGAAGAATTTGAAATCTATAAGAGAGGGTTCATTATGACAAATAACCCCAAATTTCCCTTGATGAGGATGACAACCTCCTTTGAATCCCAAGAAGAGAAATCAGTTAATGAAGAAAGGACCAATGGTTGAACAATCAACCACCCCCATGAATGGAAACATGGGCTATCAGCCTGAAGTATCGCAGTGACCTACAGACCTGAGCTTCCTTCTGACAGAAGGAACAAGATAGGTCGGAAAAAACCTTCCAAGGTAAGGGGGATATACAGAAGGGAGAAGAGACACAGGACGAGAAGAGAATAAGCTCGTAAGGGAGATACTCCAGTAGAATCACGAACGGAAGGCTATGAGATTGATATGGAAGAGCATCTGAGAAACCTCACCGAGGCCATAACTAAAAGAGAAAGCTTTGAGTTGCAGAGAACAAGACCCGAGCAAAAGCTGGGACAGAGACATAGCTCCTGAGAACTGTGAAAACTCCCTGGTGATATCATGGCTTGGTACAGGGGTGGCCAGAGTGCTAAGAATGAATGCCTCTGAGCCTATGGTCGAGTGGAAGGATGAACACCCACAGTCAGTTGGTTGGCGACAACCTGTAATAGATAAGCGATCTCCTGCCCTATGTAATTTAGTTGTAACTGTGTATGAATTGGTTATACTGCGTATGCCTTCAGGAATGTGAATGAATGATTAATGGATATACTGTATCCCTTTTATTTATGCTTGATTGTATAACTAGGCTAGTAAGAAATTATATGGTTAGGAGATGATTTTATACTCGTAAATGCTTGTGTCCTGTGGAGGCATAAGCCAGAGTCACGAACTGTGTGTTCATCGACCCCGGACACAGTTTCATGTACGCATACCAACCCTCCTAATTGTTTAGAGTCCCTTGGAGGATGGAGTTTGTTAAGCTCATGAGAGGCAGTGCAGATATGCACAGGCTCTCTGCGATCAATTAGAACCCCAAAACCCATTGATGAAGGAGCGCAATAGTTGTGTTGAAGACTCTTCTAAGAGTCAAGTCCAGGAGAAAGAGCGCAAAGCTCTCAATTCCTTCATAGCTGATGAAGCTCAAGAAGGATAGCAAGTTTAAAATACCGAAAGAGAGTACCCTTTCGTTTGCTAGATGAACGGATGAGATCCTTTTGGAGAATCTAAGGTCTTTCACGACCGTTAGATTGGAGGAAGGAACGAAGGCGTTAATACCTCGACCCCTTTAGCCTTCGCAAGTAGCGATGGGATCCAGGACCGTAGATCCAAGGGTATGTCGGAGCTCTATTGACCATCGATCTTAACCCTTGCATAGGCAGAAGAGTGGACTTGACGAAGTCCTGAAAATTTTGAAGTATTCGGAACCGTCCATCGGCACAGGACATGGGGCAGTTGGGTAGCATTTCATTGACTCGTGTCTTGGAGTGGTCAAAGGGTAAGACCGCACGAACTTATGATTCGTGAAATCGCGACATGATCGTGGTCATTGATCCATGAGTGATCTGGACCATCGGTTTAGTGTGAATAACTTTCGACGTTTCAGCATCCGGGAAACCAGAGGGCAAGACCCCTCATCTTCGCAAGTCGTGAAATCTCGGTATATGAAACCCTGACGCGCTATGTGGACGAGCCAGTTTAGTGTGAATAACTTTCGGTGTTTCAGCATCCGGGAAACCAGAGGGCAAGACCCTTCATCTTCGCAAGTCCTGAAATCCCGGTATACGAAACCCCGACGCGCTCTGTGGATGAGTCGGTTTAGTGTGAATAACTTTCGGTGTTTTGGCATCCAGGAAACCAGAGGACAAGACCCCTCATCTTCGCAAGTTGCGAAATCTCGGTATAGGAAACCCCGACGCGCTCTGTGGATGAGCCGGTTTAGTGTGAATAACTTTCGATGTTTCAGCATCCGGGAAACCAGAGGACAATACCCCTCGTCTTCGCAAGTCGCGAAATCTCGGTATACGAAACCCCGACGCGCTCTGTGGATGAGCCCTAGGTCACAGGACAGGGTCATGTGGTAGAAGAAGGAGGTAGGCGCTAGAAGTTAATCAAGGGTATAAACTCGGGAATCGACATTTCAGGTCCTGAAAGAATCTGAACCATCCATTTGTAGAGGATACGTGGCGAGAGTTAGGAATTTCGATGACTCGCCACTGAAAGAAGTGAATGGAGGGAGTTCTTAGAACTTGTGGGTCACGAAATCATGACTTAATCCTAGTCATTAGTTTAAGAGATATCATAGTCGTTAGATCATGGGGCTTGTGGGTCGTTGATCTAACCTAGATCTGGACCGTCCATCAGAGGAGATGCATGGTGAGCGGTCAGAGTTCGGGGAAAGCTCCAAAATCCCGTAGGCCATTGGATCTTGTAGAAAAGCGAAGGGATTAAGATTGAGTGTCTTTTAACACCCTTAAGCTCAGGAGGGATAGTGACCGTCAGATCCAGATCAACGAGGGTCATTGATCTCATACACGAATTCCCATATTAGAATTTGGGGATTGGAGTGACAAGATTTGGAGTCACTGCATCGTGAACTCCCGGTTCACGAAACTTCGAAAAGATCTGGACCGTTGGATCCAAATCATTGAGGATCGTTGGATCTCGTACAAGAACTCGCGTATCGGAGTTCGGGGAATGGAGTGACCAGTGGTTTGGGTTGTTGCATTTCAAACTCCCAGTTACCGAAATCTCGATATGGGCAAGACCGTCAGATCAGGGGGAGATTCGTAGTCATCGATCTCATTGAAGGGAAGATTTTGGGTTTCCGGGTTTGAAGAGTCGAAAGACTTGACTCTCTTGCATCGCTGAGTCGTGAAATGCGAAATGCACCTCTTGGCTTTGCCTGTGGTCATAACCAACGATCACATGGAGGTGGATAAGGGAAGAACTAGCCTGCGCTAGGCCCACATAGGAATTTGGGGATTCTATCCCTTGAGGAAGAGTGAAAATTTTATTTTTTCCGTAGTGGGTATGTGACAAATTGGTTTCAGAGCATGGTTACAACACTTGGCCTTCTTGGGCTGATGCATGAGTCGCGTAAGGAGATATTGTTATCTTCATTTTCTGTTTAAGGAAAAGGACTATAGAATGAAACTGTAATTTGGGAATTTCTACGGAATTCTAGCAAAGGAATTATATTGTTCCTTTGTCAAAATGATAACTACTCTTATAGGAGTAGGGATGCACTGATCAATATTACTGATAAGACCTGAGTATGAATAACAGAGGTGGAATAAATTGTGCTATGAAGTTGCAC